>LPNX010749140.1:124512-204787 GCA_001517045.1 Pseudotsuga menziesii | reverse complement strand
CCCCCCCCCCCCCCCTCAAGCTAAACACTGAAATTAGTATGAATAACCCTAATGAACTCACCCCCAACAGTGAACGGAGGTAAGTGAACTTCTTTTATGGAAATATCTTCGTGAAGATGTCTGCAATTTTCTCATTAGTGGGGCAGTATTGTAGAATGATGGTCCTGTCATGCACTAGCTCCCTGATATAGTGCATGTGAATCTCTACATGCTTGGTCCTCTTCCTGGTAACTGGATCTGTGGAAATATTAATATAAATTTTATTGTCACAAAAGAGGATAGTGGAAAAAGTACTACCAATATCAAACTCTCAAAGAATGCCTTGCAACCAAACTGCTTGGATGCAGGCATTCACCACTCCTCGATACTCGGCCTCTATTGAAGATAGTGCTATGGCAGCCTGATTTTTGCTAGACCAGAAAATGGGTCCACCACCAAACATGAATACATATCCAAAATTATAATTCCAATCAATAGAATCACCCACCCAATCGGAATCTATGTATCCAACCAGCTCTAGCTCGGAGTCTACAGCATAGTAAATGCCGTAGGTCCTGGTTCCCTGAATATGTTGGAGGATCCTCTTGGCTGCCTTCCAATGAATATCATGAGGCTGTTGCATATATATTGATACATAATTCATGTAATAATAGATATCAGGAAGAGAATTTGTCAAGTACAACAAGCTACCAATCAACTTTCGATAGATAGTGCAGTCCATGGGAGGTGTGCTTTTTCCTTCTTCAAGGCCGATCCCTGAAAGGAAAGGGAATGTTGCAGGCCTAAAATCAGCCATGTTAAACTTGAATAATAGGTATGAAATTTATTTGTACTGAGTGACCATAATCCCATCAGAAATTTGCTCAATTTTGAGCCCCAAAAATTGTTTTAGAATCCCCAAATCACTCATTTCAAAGGCATTGTGGAGAGTAGTTTTGATGGCTGAAATGGAGGCAACTGTGCTACTTGTGATCAGTAATTCATCAAAATATAAAACAATTATAATTATACTACCATTATAATTCTGTACATACACATTTTTATCTAATATACACCTTTGAAAGTTTTGCGAGAGATGGAAGGAATCCATCTTGGAATACCACTCTCTTGGGGCCTGTTTTAACCCGTATAGTGACTTATTTATCTTGCAAACCAAAGATGGATCAGTGGTGTATCCCTCAGGTTGATTCATGTATATCTCCTCATGAATATCTCCATGTATAAAGGCTGACTTAACATCCATGTGATGCTCTTCCCAGTGCTTGGATGCTGAAATTGCCAAAACAAGGCGGATGGAGTCCATTTTTGCAACCGGTGCAAAGGTCTCATGGTAGTCCACACCATGGACTAGAGAGAAAAAATTTTCCACCAATATTGCCTTATATTTTTAGGTGCTTCCATCAGTAGAAACCTTGGTCTGAAACACCCACTTGCATTGAACCAATTTCCTTCCCGGAGGAAGAGAAACTAGCTCCTAAGTAGTATTTTTCTAAAGATAATTCATCTCTTCATCCATGGAAACTTGCCATCTCGGATCCTTCCAAGCATGATAGTAGAATTTTGTATCTGAAATAATAATCAAATATCAAGTTTCATATAGCAAATTATCATTACAAGAGAGTGCAATACCTGCTCTTTGGAAATCAGACCGGGTTCTCCTTGGATCATCCGGATTTCCAATGTTGTCTCATGTGGAGGAGAATGTCTGTCGGGCCCATGTAGGAAGATGGTTTTGCACTTCAGGTTCTGATTCAGAATATGATTATTTATGCACACTGATATCAGAAATCAGAGGATCCAAATCAGGGTCATCACCCCCAATTTCATCATCCAAATATTCAGTAGAATAGGAAGGAAATTCAATAGTTTTCTCCTTCACTAGTTCCACCTCCTGAAGAGGCTCATCGAACTTGACACTTCTCTCAATGATGATCTATTTGGTATTGATATACACCACCTTTAAACCTTTATATTCATTAGGATAACCAATAAACATACATTCTATGCTTTGCATTTGCAAATCCCTTCTTTTATCAAGTGGAATCCGGGCCCATGCAGTGGACCCAAACACTCGCAAGTTCAACACATCCGGCTTGTGTCCAAAGTATGCTTTGAAAGGGGTATTCCCTTTCATGAATTAGTGTGGCACCCTGTTTATAATGTATGCTACAGCATGCATGGCCTCATCTCACAAATTTTCAGTAAGCTTCTTGGATTCCAACATACAGGTGGTCATCTCCTTGAGAGACTGATTCTTCCTTTCTGCTACTCCATTATGCTGGGGAGTGTAGGGACTTGAATGTTGGACCTGAATACCACATTGGGAGAATATGTGCAGAAAATAATTATTTACATAATCCCCTCCATTATCAGATATCAATATCTTTATCTTAAGCCTAGAGGCATTTTCGATCAAGGCCTTCAATTCAGAAAAATTTTCACATACTTCAGACTTCTTTTTGAGAAAGAAGACCCATGTGTACCTTGAAAAATCATCAATAAAAGTATGAAGATACCTTGATCCATTCATGGATGTGATAGGCATCAGACCACTGATATCAGAATGTATCAGCCCCAATATGCATGTAGCTCGGTTTTCCTTCCCCTGATTGAACTTGTGCTCAAGGTGTTTTCCAATCACACAGACCTTGCAAATTCCCGTGGTTGCCTTGATGACCGGGAGGCCTTCAACCATGGAGTTTTTCTGTAATTGTTACAAATATTTGAAATTAATATGGCCAAACCTCTCATGCCACAGCCTACTAACCTCATTTCCATGAGTTAGCAAAGCGGTGGGCTTTGCATCTGCAACAAAGTGAGAGAACTCATAGGCTTTTGCATGATGGTTTGCAAGGCCTTTAGCAATGAGTTTCCCGGATGCAATTTCTGTTATCTCAACATCATTTGGGATGAAAGAAAATATATTAGGCACTCTTGTATGTGTCATCTGATAGACATTAAGGAGATTTGATGCCAGAGACGGTACATACAAAACATTTGAAAAAAAAAACATTTTCAAGATCAACAATAACTTGTCCTTCTGAAATGATGGTGGAGTCATCTCCCATGTGGATGGGGATGGATTTTCTGGTATCCAAGGATGAAAAGGAGTCTCTTTCATCCATCATGTGGTTCAAAGCTCCAGAATCAATCAAGAGTGCTTTGGACTTCGAAGTGCTTGCCATGAGGGCATGACCTTTTTCATGTTGTGGTTCCTGATCTTGCTGATCTCTCCTCCGAAAGGTCTCCGATATATTGATGTGATTTCTCTCAAGGAGAGAGGTTGCTTCATCAAGATTCTTCTTCATGCAGGCATGTTTAGGGTGGAATCCCTTCCCACAATAAGAACACTTGACTTTTTCCTTGCCATGGTTCCCTTTTTCGTTTGTTCTTCCTTGAGCTGGAAGACTCATCATGCTGCTGATTTTCAACTCTAGGCTTAGGAGCATCAAATTTAGTTTTTGGGTTCTTCTGCTGCTTACCTTTACCCTTCAGATATTTGGGCCCCAAGACATGGAGGGATTGATCATGGGAAGATATGATGATCCCCATCTGGACAAGCTTGTCATGTTCACTTGTTAGGGACTCAATGAAGGCATTGAGTGTAGGCGTCTTCCATCTAGGGGTTGTGAGCTTCCCCGCACGGAATGTAGAAACAAAAACCGAATAATCAACCCCAAGCTTGGAGAGTATGGCGAGGATGAGCTGATCATCCTCCTTCTCCACTTTGCATTGCTTCAAGAGTAAAACAATATGCTTGAACTTTGTGAAAAAGTCATTCAAAGTCTCGAAATTGGAGGGTTGGAGAGACATTAATTCATTCTCGAGCTGGTAAACCCTCAAGTCATAATGATTTCCATATAGAGTTTCCAATTTTTCCCATATTTATTTTGGAGTATTCAATCCTACAAGATGGAAAAGAAGATCCCGGGAAATAGAGAGGCACAAGAAATCGAAGGATTCATCCTTCTTGTTCAAGAATCTTGATTTTTCTTCAGCTGAACTGGGCTCATATTCAGTGTCCATGGTGACTTTAAAGATTCCTCTGGAGCACAGTTGAATCTCCATATCACCTTTCCATGAGTGGAAATTGTATGGAGTCAAAATATCTACTGAGGAGGCCATCTAGATCTACTGGAGCGAATGCTTCACCTGTAGAAAACCTGAAAAATCAAAACAGAAAGGGCAATGTAATGTCGAACAGCCTGCACATTTTAGTATTTCATCACACCCAACATAGTCAATCAAGCAAGCTTGATCAACAAGTTCTTTACTTGGGGTATTAAGTGGTAAGCCTTGGCTTCTGGTGTAGTGCTAGATTTTTGAGCTATTGCTCAAATTTCATGCAGAAATCTATCAAAAAGCTTGTTTTTGAGAGATAGAGCTTCGTCCCGTTGTGAGCTCTGATACCATATTAATATTGCACATTGATCTAGGGACTAAACATTAGTCTCATCAAATATTAATCAACAAATAACTCATGAAATGGTGTAATCAGACTACAGAATGAGTAGCCTCTCTGTATATTGACACAAAGAATGAGAAATTACATTACAATGTCATGCTACAAGCATGAATGAATGAGAAATTTGAATCCTCAAGGAGGTCATTCGAATTGAATGAGTGAGTTTAGCTTAACTGAATGTAAGCCATAGTCAACACTCTAGTTAACCACTGATCAAAACCCTAATTGACTCAACTGAGCCCTAACTGAAGTCAGTGTGCAATAAATGACTAAGTATCAACTAAAAGAGATCAAACACATGTCATAGTAAGCCAACCATCAAGTTCTAGCGCTTCAATGACTCCAATGAACCCCGTTGAGGTTAACTGAAGTTGAACTGAACATCAGAAGTTGGTGGAGGCACCCATGTTGACTCCAGTTCATTAATTAATCATTAAATAATCAATTAAATGAAAGGAGGCACCTTCACTGCCTTGTTAACTGATTGTAACCTTCAGTTTAGCAATTAGGTGCATTAATATCACTCAGATAACCCCCGGAGTGCTCCAGTTAGCCTTGCCGAATGTAGGAGAAGGCTAAGTTAGCCTCCTTGACTGAAGGTAGGCATGGTTGTGACTGGATGATGTCAATTAATGCTCCACTGATGTCAATTAATGTCAATAATACTTGGGATAGTGGTTTAACTAGGCCAACTTGACCAAAAAGAGTGTGTATGGTGGTAAATATCTCCAACATCATTTTCCTCATTAATATACATTTTGGATTTATTTGTATCATATGGAATATTCATTTTGGATTTATTTGTTTTCTAATAAATATTGGGAGAATTTATTTTAGCTGAAAAAACCCTTTCGATATAAGAAAATAGGCCACTAAAATTTTGTAACTCCTTTAATATAGCCCATGGGATATATAGCCCCTAAAATTATCCATGGTAATGGGGACATATAATAATAGGTTCTTCACCCATCCATGTAATTTAATCAAATATAAATAGTCCTACTTTGGTTGGATTTTGTATGCTTCTCACGGGTATCAAATAGTGGAGGCAAAGGAAGCCAATCACTAGTTTTTTTCCCTTGTTTCAATAGTTCATTGAGACCTATCCCTTTCTGCTAATGGGGGTTTCAGTTAGTTATGTCATTGACATATGCAATGCCATTTATGAGTGTGTAATGTGTATTGATTGTAATTTCTATTGAATATTTGAAAATTTTATAGTTTCTACAAAATTTTGGATTTGAAATTCTCTCTCTCTCTCTCTCTCTCTCTCTCTCTCTCTCTCTCTGTGTGTATATATATATACACACATATATATAACATGTCCTCTATGTCTGAATTATGTGGTTCATTGTGTCCATGTTGGACACTCGTATTCCCATGTCCTCCATGTCTCGTGTCCACATGTTAGGTGACTTGGGTCTTGATACCATGTCATGACTTATATGTGTTCGACATAATGACATGGGACACTTTGGCCTATTTCCTATAGAAACATTGGAGTAGGTTTAATAGAATCCTAAAACAATGGAAATTTGTGGAGTTCCCTACCTTCAAATAATAGTCATAAGACAATTTTAGAGCATCACCTATTGAATCTTTGAAAAAAACTAGTGGAAAATATCCATTCAAAGAGTAGGCCGGTCCACTTACAATAATATTATTTAGTTGTTTGGAGAGCTTTGCAATTGTCACTACAACAAATCACCCTTTTAGGGGTGGTTTGGGCTTGTGTTTTTTTTTGTAACCCCCTTCACCCAAAGTGTTTTTAGGCCTTTGGGGGTAGTTCTTAAGACCTCAAAAGTCCTGAGAATTATACTTTTTGGGGTAGTTTTTAACCCCCCCCTCTTGCAACCCCAAAAGTCTAATTATTGATACTTTGGAGCCAGGGGGTTGGAAAGACCCCCCTAAAGGTCCTTCTCAATACAGGTTTTATACCCCCCACACCCCAAAAAATGTCTCAGGAATTCAAATTTTGGGGGCGGTTGTTTTAAAGCCACCCCCAAGCGTGATGGGAATTGGACGTTTGGGGGTGGTTTTTTTAAACTCAGCCCCAAAATTCATTAGAATTTGGACTTTTGGGGGTTGTTGTTATAAAGATGACCTAAAAAGTCCAATTATCATGAATTTTTTCAGGGGGGGTTGAAAGAGCCCCCCTAAAGGTCCTTTTTCAAGGAAGTTTTGAAAAAAACCCTTTAAAAGTCATGATAATCTAGACTTTTGGGGGCGGTGGTTATAAAGGCACCCTCAAAATTTCAATTGACATGATTTTGTTTTTGGTGGGGGGAGGGCTTGAAATACCCCTATAGGTCCTTTTCAATGCAATTTTTAAAAAACCTACCTTAAAAGTCATGAGAATTTGGAATTTTTGGGGATATTCTTATAAACACGCCCTCAAAAGTCCAATTTTCATGACATTTGTTTGTTTGGGGGGTGGGGGGGTTGAAAGATAGCCCTTAAAGGTCCTTTCCAAGGCAGTTTTTAAACCCTGACCCCTTAAAAGTTGTGAGAGTTGGACCGTTGGGGGAGGTTGTTTTAAAGTCACCCCCAAAATTTCAATTATCATGACTCTTTTTTTGTGGGGGTGGGGACTGAGGGGGTTGAAAGAGCCCCCATAAAAGTCCCTTTGAAGGTGTTTTTTAACCCCACCCCTCCAAAAATTCAATTCTTAAGGCTTTTTCTTTTTTTTTGGGGGGGGGAGGGGGGCGGTGGGGGGGGGCATCTCTACCTGAAAGGAATTTTATCTTGATTGATTAATGTCATTGATTATCCTTGGTTTAGGTAGGGTTTTTCTTGGTTTTCACTAGCTAAAGTTTTGGATATGTAGTTTTTCTTAGTATCCCTATGATAAGGATATTGTATGTACAACTTCATCTTATTCATATTGATGAAGTTTTGTTAGAACAGTAACCCACCACTTATTACCTTATTTTAAAGACCTAGTTAATTTTATTTACAGTTATGCAATGATATGCTATGGTTTGGACTTAGAGAAGTTAATCCATCATAATAACCAGATATTTTGATGCTTTCACACCTACAAGAGTGCTCCATCTTAGTCAAAATCCACATGTTTTCCCTCATTTATGACATATGTGCTCCATTCCTTGAATTATGGAATTATGTTTGACTAGGAGCACTAGGGGTGGTTTTAGCCCAATTTTTGGATTATTGGGGCATTCAATGCCCACCTTGAGCCTCCCACACACCTTATTTTGCACACCCATGCATGCCAAGGAGTCATCATTGCTCCATCATGCCTCAGCCATGTCCATGCCTCCATTTGTGACCATTTGGGATGCGTTGGAGCAAGTTTGGCCCACCTAGAGGGGATTGAGGCCAATTTGGCCAATTTCACACGTACACTAATTTTTGGATTTATAAACCTCATTAATTGCACTAGATGTAATTTAAATATATTCTAAACATATTCACATTTTATACAGTCAAATAATATCCAGTTTCTGTTCACACTGTGTATGTAAAATTGTTCCTTCTTCATTCTTTTTTGTTGGTTTTTGCAAGTAATTTGATTTGTGTTATTCTCTTAGGATCCTAGATCTAGTTGTAGATCAAAATACTCACATGGTATCAGAGATGAGTGGAGTTTAATATTAATCTTGAGCATTTGAGCTTCATTTTGAGAGAATTTCTGGATAAAATTCAATGTTTTTTGCACGACTTTCAGCAAAATATCACCACTAGTGCAAGCAAAGATGGAGTAGAACCACATATTTCTTACCCCTTTCAATTTCTTCTAATGGAAGGTAGAAAGGGTCATTCAATTGATATCTAAGGGACTCTATAGGTTTACCATGAGTACAAAAGTGGAGCCAAACTCTGTTGTGGAGAAGTCTAAGTACTTCAATAGACTTGTCGAAGCCTATGGATTATTTTGCCTAAGTATTTCTAGAGAACTCTTATTTCATATAGACAGTTTGACAACCCCAAATGAATTATGGGTCAAACTAGAATCACTCTTTAGGAAAACTAATGAATTGAGGGGACATCATGTTGAAAACAAGCTCATTTTCTTGAGCCTAGCGCATTTTGAAACCATCCAGGAGTTCTCCACAAAATTCAAGTCTCTACTACTTCAACTAAAGCAATGTGTAATTGAGAAGAAAGAGGATCGATTGATACTCGTAATCCTTTCGAAGTTAGGCCCAGAATTTTTAGTGTTTGTAAGCACCTTCAATTCTAGAAAATTAACACTTCGAAATTGGAAAATTCCAACACTAGACTGTTAGAATAATCAACCCATAGTTAGCTACCTTAGACATTAATTAATCCAATTTTTGTCTTATTTTCCTAGTTTCCATATTCCACCTTATGCAAGTTGTCCTCCACACATCCATAGTGATCAAACTTGCTAAATTTGAGTCATGGAGCACTTGGGAAACCTCTTGGAATCAAATCTTCTTTATTCCTGGCCTCCCTAGCGCATGTATGCTTTTTCTACTTTATTGCCTGCTTTTTCTGAGTTTTAAGGCAATTGGGAAAGTTTGACTAGGTGAAGTTAACTTGTTTTTTGTCCTCAACATCCTCCACTCTTTTCTCCTATGAAAAGAATGTATGAGTTTTCCTTCCACCATCTATTATATTGCCTAATTGATTTTTCCAATTCATGAGCTCCTAGACAGATTTGGAATGTGCTTTATGCACCTATGGGGGATTTGCTTAGATTTAGTAAGCCTGCTTTTGAGTAAATTCGAATGGCATATTCATGCATTCAAATATCTCATGTAATTATTTATTGTGGCAGCCTATGACTTCATAGGTTTGGCTATTGTACACTTATTCTATACAGATTAGTGTTCTGCTCCATATTCAGTCTCCTTTTGTGAGTAATTTGCATGTCTAATTGGCAATTTTTGTGAGTGTAATTGTTCTAACACCTGGGTTCAATTTTCACATGGTATTAGAGCCTTTGTAGATCAATTTCTCTCCTTCCAATTTTTTTTGCAGGTTTGACATCATTGACTGGGAGCATTATGCTGACTGACGGGACATTTCTGAGCTATGGATCAATCTCAGAAGATCATCTTGACTCCATTTAACTTCTTTGAATGGAAAGAAGAGATGGAGATACTGTTGAGAGAAAAAGGCCTCTACAGAGTGACTATGGAAATAGAAGCAGAGCCCAATGTAGCTGCAAAGAAGATTAAATGGCACAACAGGAGGGATGAGGCCTATGGTCTCCTGTGTCTGAGTATATCTAGAGACCTCATTTTCCATCTTGATGGATTGACATCACCGAATGAAGTATGGGAGAATATTTTTGATCTTTTTTGAAAGATATATGAGATGAGGGGATATCAAATTGAAAATGAATTGATCTCCTTGATTCCCAATAGCTTTGAATCCCTGCAACTCTATTTTTCCATGTTCAAAGCACTTGTTTTGTAGCTAAAACAATGTGGGATTGAAAAGAAGGATGATCAGCTGGTCTTGGCCATACTCTTGAAGCTTGGCCTTGACTATTCAGTGTTTTTTTTTACCTTCTATGCCACAAAATTGACAGCTCGAGATTGGAAAATGCCAAGTCTTGCAGATTTCATGGAATCTCTCACACAAGAACAAGATAAATTGGTGATGATGGGCACCATCAAACCATCCAAAGACCAAGCTTTGGTTGCTGGAGATTCGAGGGTGGATTAAAAAAGAAAGAAGAAATCTAAAAATCCACCTGAGCAAAAGAGAGACAAGAACAAGTCTCCAGAGGAGCCTCAAGGTTCCAAGAAGAACCCCCAGAAGAAGAAGAACAAAGGATAAATGAGCAAGTGCACATACTGCAGTAAGGGAAATCATTCTGAAAGCTCCTGAATGAAGAAGCAAATTCACATGCTGAACTCTTGGAGAAGAATGGCATCTCCCTTCCAGACAGCTCAAATAAGAGGGAAGGAGGATCAAATTTAGAAGACAGAGAGAGAGTTCATGCATTGGTTGCTGGCACATCAAGCTCACCTAGTTTCATTATTGATTCTGGATCTTCAAGACATATGGTTTCGACCAAGGAGGCATTCACCTCAATTGACATGTCGAAAGGTCCACCAATAGTACTGGGAGATGACTCTCTCACTGAAAGTTTGAGCAAAGGGAGGATTGATCTTGACCATGGTAAGTTCAGCAATGTATTGTATGGTCCAAGTCTTGCCTCTAACCTATTATCAGTGTATCAGATGACCCGCACAGGGTCTCCAAATAAGTTCATATTCTCCCCTGATGAAGTTGATATCACAGAGATCTCAAGTGGTAAAGTCATTGCAAAAGGAGTTGCAAATCACACTTCGAAGGTATACATGTTCTCACACTTCCTACCCTACTCAAACCCCTCTGCTCTTCTGATTCATGATAATGAGGCAAGCAAGATTTGGCATGAAATATTTGGCCACCTAAATTACAAGTATATTTTTGATCTTAGTGAAAAATAAATGGTCATAGGGTTACCAAAGATTAAGTTTTCCAAAGGAGTCTGTCAAGGTTGCATCCTAAGAAAACACCCAGAGCATAAATTTGAGAGAGCTAGTCATGAGAGAACCTCTGCACCTCTTGAGTTGATCCACAGTGATGTTGCTGGCCCGTTTCCTCATATGTCAATGATTCAGGCCAAATATGCATTGACATTCATAGATGAATTTTCTAGGTATTGCTGGGTTCACTTCCTGAAAAAAAAGTCTGAAGTTTTTTGCCTCTTCAAAGTCTTTAAGGCTTTGGTTGAAAACCAGTCTAGGAGGAAACTCAAGGTCCTCAGATATAACAATGGTGGTGAGTATGTCAAGTCTGAGTTTATTCAATATTGTTTATATGCGGGTATTCATATGCATCATTCTATCTCTTACACACCATAGCAGAATGGTGTTGCTGAGAGGAAGAACAGATCACTGAAAGAGATGGAAACCTGCATGATGGAGGCTAAGACTTTGCCACCAAAGTACTGGGATGAAGCTATAAAATGTGCAGCCTATATCCATAATAGGGTTCCTCATAAACAAATTGAAGGTATGACTCCTTTCGAATCATGGATTGGGCACAAGCCAGATGTGACCCATTTCAGGATTTTTGGCTCAAGGGCTTGGGCTAGAATTCCAATAGAAAAGAGGAAGGATTTGCAGCCCCAAAGCCAAGAGTGTCTATTTGTTGGGTAATTTGAAGATTCAAAAGGGTACAATCTGATCAATTTGAGAAAAACCAAATCCTTCATTGAAAGGTGTGTTCATTTTCAAGAAGAGCCCCTAGCAGCAGTGGAAGTTGGAGAATCCTCTTCACCACCAGAACCTTTGAATGTAAGTGAAGAGATAGTTGAACATGATGATTCTGATATGTATGATAATGATGATTTGATTGCAGAACCTAACATTCCTACAATACCAAAATGGGCATCCAAGACCATTCATGCAGCTAGAGAACTAGTTGGAAATCCTAATGATCCTAGGAGGACTAGATCTCAGTTTGAGAGTGCTCTATGCATGAAAGATACTATGTTTGCAGAGAAATGATATATGATGATTGAATCAGATCCATAGACATATGAATATGTATCAAATGATCCAATATGTCAAGCATCCATGAAGGAAGAGTTTAACTCACTCCAGAAGAGAAACACTTGGGAGCTGGTTGATCTTCCCCCATGGAGGAAGCTATTTTAGTGTAAGTGAGTGTACAAAACCAAATTTTCTGCTGATGGTTCACCTCTAAAGTACAAGGCCATATTGGTAGCCAAGGGATACTCATAGGTTCATGGCATAGAATACAATGAGACCTTTGCACCAGTGGCAAAGATGGACTCCATCAGGCTAGCCTTAGCCATTGTAGCTTCAAAGCAATGGGAAGTAAATCACATGGATGTGAAGTGTGCTTTCCTGAATGTATATCTCACTAAACAGATATACATGTAGCAGCCTTGAGGATTTTCTACTAACCCATCTCTTGTGTGCAGGCTAAAGAAGTCATTGTATGGGCTTAAGCAAGCACCCAGGGCTTGGTATGCCAAGATTGATAGCTTTCTGCTATCACTGAATTTTGTTCGATGCAAATCAGATCCAAATGTCTATTTGAAGCTGATTCATGGTTCATTAATGATCATTGTTTTATATGTTGATGAATTTCTCATTACAGGAATCTCAAAGGATGAGATTACCTCCTTGAAGGATGCAATGAACCATGCCTTCTCAATGACAGATTTGGGCTTATTGAGCCAATTCTTGGGGCTCGAGATTGCTCAAAACAAAGAAGGAATCAAAGTACATCAGTCCAATTATGCCTTGGATTTTCTGAACAAATTCAATATGAAGGATTGCAAGCCAAGCAAGACTCCTTTCCTTTCAGGAGTGAAGCTTGAAGAAGCTGATTCTTCACCTATGATAAACAATACACTGTATATGCAATTGATTGGATGCTTTTTGTATATTACACATACTAGACCTGATATTTATTATGCATTAATTATGGCTTCAAGATGCATGGATCAGCCTCATGAGATCCATTGGAGAGCAGCCAAAAGGATCCTTAACTTTGTTCAGGGAACAAGGACACATGGGATCTTTTATAAAGCTAAATCTGATCTTGATTTGATTGGGTTTACTGACAGTGATTGGGCAGGTGATAGCATAGATCGAAATTCAGCATTAGGATATGTGTTCATGCTTGCAGAAGGGCCAATTAGCTGGTCAAGCAAGAAACAGAGTGCCATTGCACTCTCATCTACAGAAGCAGAGTGCAGAGGAGTTGTAAATGGAGCAACTCAATGTTTATGGTTGCAGGGGTTACTTGGAGAGTGTGGCTTCGAATTAAAATACTCAACTACCATATAATATGATAATTAGAGTACCATTTGAATCTACAATGATCCAGTTCAGAAGCTGAGAACCAAACACATTGAGATCCATATGCACTACATCAGACAGCTTGTGCATGATGGCACCATTCACCTACTCTTATGTTCATCTTTAGAACAAGTAGTAGATATATTCACCAATTTTTTTTGTGAGAAGACATTCAGCAATCTCAAATCACTGCTGGGGATTTCTGATCATGCTGTGAATCATGAGTGATGACAATATTTCCAAATTTTGTTTTACAGTCCATGTTTAAGGGAGGATTTTTCCCACTGGGTTTTTGCCTCTTTCCTTGGTTAAATGGACATGCAGTATGTAAAGGGTGGCTAAGCCTTGTTGCTAGGCCCTATAATTTTTTGATATTTTACTCATAAGTCAGGATTAAGGGGGGGGTTTAGAATAATCAACCCATAGTTAGCTACCTTAGAAATTAATTAATCCAATTTTTGTCTTATTTGCCTAGTTTCCATATTCCACCTTATGCAAGTTGTCCTCCACACATCCATAGTGGTCAAACTTGCTAAATTTGAGTCATGGAGTGCTTGGGAAACCTCTTGGAATCAAATCTGCTTTATTCTTGGACTCCCTAGTGCATGTCTGCTTTTTCTGCTTTATTGCTTGCTTTTTCTTAGTTTTAAGGAAATTGGGAAAGTTTGACTAGGTGAAGTTAACTTGTTTTTTGTCCTCAACATCCTCCACTCTTTTCTCCTATGAAAAGCATGTATAAGTTGTCCTTCCACCATCTATTATCTTTCCTAATTGATTTTTCCAATTCATGAGCTCCTAGACATATTTGGAATGTGCTTTATGCACCTATGGGGGATTTGCTTAGATTTAGTAAGCCCGCTTTTGACTAAATTCAAATGGCATATTCATGCATTCAAATCTCACATGTAATTATTTATTGTGGCAGCCTATGACTTCACAGGGTTGGCTATTGTACACTTATTCTATACAGATTAGTGTTCTGCTCCATATTTAGTCTCCTTTTGTGAGTAATTTGCATGTGTAATTGGCAATTGTTGTGAGTGTAATTGTTCTAACACCTAGGTTCAATTTCCAAATAGAAATCTTCATGGAGACCCTCACCCAAGAGCAGGAAAAACTAGTTCAAATGGGCACCATAAAGGATAGCAAGATAAAGCTTCAACCATGGGTGTTTTGAATTCCTCCAAGGGAAAGAAGAGGTAAAAGAATTCGAAGAAGTCAGAGAAGAGGAAACCCGATAAAACCAAATAAATTGATGGAGTTTTGAATTCTACTAAGGATAATAACAAGAAGGGGAAAGAAAAAACCAAATACACATATTGCCACAAGGAATGGCATCCATATATCTCATGCATGAAGCAAACATTTGATCAGATGGTGTAGCTGCTAGAGAAAAACAACATCCATGTCCCAGATGGTGCAAGGAATAAAGATGGCACCTCAAGTTCCGACAATAAGAAGAGATTCCATGCCTTGATAGTAGGTACTTCTAACTCCTCCACCTTCATCATTGATTTAGGAGAATATAGACATATGTTTTCCACCAGAGATATTTTCTCCTCTATGCATTCAAATAGTGGACCTGCTGTTCGAATGGGATATGACTCTAAGATCCAGACCAAAGGAGTTGGTAAGATCAAATTGGAGAATATATATTTCAGTGATGTGCTCTATGTACCAGATTTGGCAGTAAATTTGTTTTCAATGTACCAAATGACACAATAGGAGGAACCAAGAGAGTAGCATTTACTCCTGAGATGGTAGAGATAGTAGAAATCTCCTCCAACCAAGTTGTGGAAATTGGGTATGCAGACCACCAATAAAGGATGTACAAGCTCTTGAATTTTCTTCCTAGTTCCAATGACCAAGCACTACTCTTAGGTCATGCCAATGACACCTCCATGTTGGGATTATTAATCCTCCCTTGTCCAAATTTGGTCATATGTCTAACTTAGGAGTCATGTCTAAATTGGGAGTCCATCCAGTCTATTTATAGTAATTAACACCATTGGGTCCACTTGGCCTAATTGGGGCACATGTTTTAGTTACTTAAGTGTGGGGAACACTAATTGAGGCTCACTGCCACTAATTGCACTTGATTGCATCAGTTTAGGAGCCTCCTAGACCAATCCATACAATTTAGGAATCCACTGGGAGTGCTGAAACCAACCAAGGTCAGTTTACTTCAGTTGATGACTAGTCAAGCTAAGTTAGGAGTCAGTTACATTTAGTTAGCACTAGGTTTACTTGATTGAACACATGTGGGGTGCATTTCTCACCTACCACAGTCAATTAACCTTAGTCAACACTGAATGTAACACTTGAGTTGTGTTTTAGAGCTCCGATGAACTGTGGTTATGGTTTATACAAGGTCAGTTAACTACTGATGTCACGTCCCTGACCCTTACATCGGCGAAGAGGACGCGATGAAAACCACATACAACCAGGAAAATAGCCCCATGAACATAAACAAGGATAAATAAATGATGAAATTAAACAACTTAAACATAATGCAGATAGGATGCATAATTCCTCAATGCAAATGCATACTGAGATGCATAGAACATGCAGAGGTACACAGTTATTCAACATCATACAAGGATGTATAATTCTGAAATCATACAGTGGAAGCAAACATATACATTTCCAGCATTTAACATGTTCATCATAATTCATTTGACATCAATATAATTGTAGAGATGGAATCAATCAGGATTACTTATATTTTTGATGAAGAGTTTGCCCCGCAACCAGCTACGTCGCTGCAACGTTCCACCCAACCATAGGCCAGCGTGCTCATCAATCTCTCAGCAACACTACCACCCTCGAGATGTGCATGATTCCTCTAAGGATAAGGGTCAATGCATGCTTACACATAGCCAAGGGACTCAATCAACAAACCAACACCACTGGGTTTACCAGGCCTTCAACAATCGGCCAAGCCAACATAGTCTGAAGACCAACCACTGCATACACGCAGCAAAAAAAATCCCTTCACAGCCTTGTGAAGAAGGCAAGGACACCCGACAGGTGACAGTCCCAACCAACAGGTGAAACACAGCTCAAGCCACAAGACAACTCAGAGTTGTTCTTGGCCCTAGCATGGCCAAAACAACTCAGCTGCAACACCCAAAACCAGGGTACTTCAACAACCCACACTCACAATTCAAACGATGGCAACGATCCACAACCCACAGTAAATAAGAAATAGAACTCCCAGCATAGCCATGGGAAACTCAGGCATAGAGGTGGCAATCAACAGCCAACCACAAGGTGGGGAAGACAACAGTCCCACAATGGAAGAAGTGAACACACATGCACAGTCCAAGATGGAAAGAGGATGGACTCTCAACAGCACCAAGCTATAACAGCAAATACCACTCACGGCATGGGAAAACAACAATCCCAAAATGTATCAGCATACATTACCAGCAACGTGGGGAAAACAACAGCCTCGGTTTACACAGTCAAATTCGCTGGAGAAAGACTTACATAGACCGCATTGGGAAGAAATTACAGTCTCTCGATCTGTGCGTGAGGAAGACTGCACTCCCTGTGTGAAGGGGAAACTTCCATAGACCACAACCATGAAAATGAAGACTAGGCCAACTGCCTGCACATCCCTACGTGAGAGCGAACAACTCTCTATGTGTGAGGGTGAGCCAACCACCATGAGGAACAAACAGACCTCCCTATGTGCACATGGATGAATAGACAGAATGGAGGAATGGGGAGAGTGCCGTCATGGGAGAATGGAGTCAATTCCTCCTCTGCCCATGCAACATGAGGAGGAAGAATCCGCTAATGGAGTGGGCATATGGGAAAGGACTGACAGTCCTCCACACCCACCACTACTCAGCCATGACTGCCCTCAACTAATCTCAACAAACATTAAATAGGTTGACAAGGGAAGATGGAAAATCAAAACAAGGTGGCAACACATGGGTTTTTCCCCCAAAGACCAAGGTTTGACATCCCCCACCCCTTATCCTTTGGAATCATGCCCTTTTCATTCAACGTTGCACTGCCGTAGCTGGTTGTGGTTTATTTTATTTGATGTGCGTATTTACATGATGCCAACTTACAATGTGCCAGATAGTACGACATACCATCGGCAACTACCCCTATTGCCGAAACATACACTACCAAATTGATGGTGGGGATTTTTCCTTTAGCTCCTCACCACGATTAATTACAATATATACATCATGCAAATGGGGTCAAAACCGGGGTGTGACAACTGAGTCCTCCGATAGTGATTTAGACAAGGTCTTGGTTACCTATATTCAAGTAGAGTCTAATCAATTCGAACTTCCTCATGTGGATTCGAATTGCTTATGGCTATTAAAGCCATTTTACTTCATTGTAATTATCATCGGATTACTTTTTTATTAATGAAAGCATTCACAGTTGCAAGCCTTTTTTGCATTGTTTCATTCTTCAAGTGCTGAGTAAATTGTGAGATCCAATTTGTGAGTTGTGTATTTGTCTACAGATCTATGTGCTCAAATTTACATGGTATCAAAGCCTCAGTGGACAAGACTCCTCTCCTCCTCAGATCTCCAACTAGATCATTTTTTTTGGGCAAATTGCTCATTCCAGTACTGCACCAAAAGAAGAGAATTTACCACTTAATATCCCAAGTTAGGAAATTGTTGATCAAGCTTGCTTGATCAACTATGCTGGGTGTGAAGGAAATTCCAAAAGCGCATACTGTCGACCTTAATTTGTATGTTTGATTGTGTGAAAGGTTATCATCTTTTCTTACAGCATTTGCTACAAGCAACCTCTTCTTCTCACTGCATTCACTACAACAGCTCAGTCTTTCTTATTACATTCAAAATGGCTCATCCAGTGGAGCTTCTCACTCCCTTCAACTATCACCAGTGGAAGGATGACATGAGAGTATTGCTCTGCACCAAGAATCTCTTCAGACTCATAGAAGAAACAGAGGAAGAGCCAGAATCATATAAAGACAAAGCTAAGTACATGAACAGGCTTGATGAAGCCCATGGACTCATGCTCTCCTCAGTCTCTAGAGATCTTCGATTTCACATCCAAGACTTGGACACTCCAAAGGATTTTTAGGACAAGCTTGCTTCCTTATTTGATAAGTTTGATGAGATGAAGATCCATCAGCTAGAAAATGATCTGATTACTCTCAATCCATCCAATTTCAAATCTCTAAATGAATTCTTCTCAAAGTTCAAGAACCTGATATATTAGTTGAAGCAATGCAAAGTGAAGAAGGATGAAGATCAGCTCATCCTTTCCATTCTCACAAAGCTCAATGCAGACTACTCATTCTTTATATCCACCTTCCAAACAGTAAGGCTCACTACTCCAAATTGGAATATGCCCACTCTTAATGCCTTCATCCAATCTCTTATTTCTGAGAATGATAAATTGATCCAAATGGGGATCATTCGATCTCCCAAAGATCTAGCTCTAGTTTCAAGAGGAGATAAGGTAGCGAATGACAAAGGAAAGCAAAGAGATGAGTCCCCTGTGAAGAAAGAGTAGTCAAAAGAGCCTTCAGGTTCAAAGAGAAGCAAGAAGAATGGCAAAGGCAAGGTCCTCTGCTCTTATTGTGGAAGAGGCTTCCATTCAGAAAGCTCCTGTATGAGAAGACAACTTGATGAAATGGCTCTTCTCTTGAAAAATCACAACATTTCTGTACCTACTAGCGCAAGGAAGGAAGACTCTGAAGAAGAAGAAGAAGAATATCAAAGGAAAGGACATGCACTGAAGGCCTATTGCACATCAGCACCTGTCTTCCTCATTGATTCTGGAGCTTCCAATCATATGGTTACATCTAGAGAATCATTCTCTTCTTTTCATTCCTTTGATGGTCCTATTATTTAGATGGGAAATAACAGTAAAGTCAAAACAAAAGGAAAGGGCTCTATCCAACTTGAACATGGAAGGTTCAAAGATGTGCTATTTGTTCCCTCCCTAGCTTCAAACCTGTTATCTATCTATCAAATGACCCATACTGGATCTCCAAAGCGAGTGATATTTGGTACTAACTCAATGGAGATCATAGATATCTCTACTGGGAGCATCATAGCAAAGGGTACTGCAAATCATGCTTCAAAAGCATATTAGTTCTCACATTTCATGGCTCCTTCAAAACTAGTGCACTCTCAGCAGCCACCTGTAAGGGAAGGTAAAATCATTGCATCTACTTCTTTTATAGCTTCTACTAGTATTGTAGATCCATCTATATCATTTTATGACCTTGAGATTCAGGGTGACTCAGATCTAGATTCAGTCCCTACTTCGAAACTGGAAGCTAGGAAGATGACTGGAAACTCACCTAACATTTAGAAAGGAAAGACTCTTGCGCTATGTCATGCTATTTTACCTCCTTCAAGGATATGCAATAGACTTCCTGTAAGATGCAATATGGAAAATGCTCGGTCTTACTACATTCAGAAGAATGGATATGATCATACACCTCTTCATTCAGCAGGAGACAAAGGTTACATTCCTCCTTCCTCCCATCATCATTTTTGGAGAAGAAGGAGAAGTCTACATGCCAGGCCCTAGAATACCTATGCACAGCACACCATGCATTCTGCTTCACTACCTCACAGAGATGAAGATTGCAGCAACATATTTTCAAGTTTTTCAAACTTGATACTTGATTCTACCTGCTTAGCTAGAGGGAGGGATTTTTTCCCATGTGGTTTTTGCCCTAGCTCCTTGTATTAAGCAGTTACTTTATTTTACTTGATGTAATGGGTGACCTATGGTCTTAGTTACCAGGGCCCACAGTTTGTCCAAGTTAGCATTCAGGGGGGGTGTTAGGATTATTAATCCTCCCTTGTCCAAATTTGGTCATATGTCTAAATTGGGAGTCATGTCTAAATCGGGAGTCCATCCAGTCTATTTATAGTCATTAACACCATTGGGTCCACTTGGCCTAATTGGGGCACATGTTTCAGTTACTAAAGTGTGGGGAACACTAATTTATGCTCACTGCCACTGATTGCACTTGATTGCATCAATTTAGGAGCCTCCTAGACCAATCCCTACAATTTAGGAAGCCACTGGGAGTGCCAAAACCAACCAAGGTCAGTTCACTTCAGTTGATGACTAGTCAAGCTAAGTTAGGAGTCAGTTACATTCAGTTCTAGTCCTCTACATTCAGTTAGCACTAGGTTTACTTGATTGAACACATGTGGGGTGTATTTCTCACCTACCATAGTCAATTAACCTTAGTCAACGCTGAATGTAACACTTGAGTTGTTTTTTAGAGCTCCGATGAACTCCGGTTATGGTTTAGCCAAGGTCAGTTAACTATTAAGTCCTCGGATAGTGATTTAGATAAGGTCTTGGTTACCTACAGTCAAGTAGTGTCTAATCAATTTGAACTTCCTCATGTGGATTTTAATTGCTTGTGGCTATTAAAGCTATTTTACTTCATTGTAATTATCATTGGATTACTTTTTGATTAATGAAAGCATTCACAGCTGCAAGCCTTTTTTGCACTGTTTCATTCTTCAATTGCTGAGTAAATTATGAGATCCACTTTGTGAGTTGTGTATTTGTCTATAGATCTATGTGCTCAAATTTACACTCCAAGCTATGGCATGAAATATTTGGACACATGAACTACAAGTATCTTCAAGCAGTGAACAAGGATGAGATGGTGGAAGGGATTCCTTCAATCAAATCTTCCAATGGAGCTTGCATTCGTTGTGTAGTTGGGAAGCATCTAGAGCGCACCTATGAGAAGGGGAAGGAAATGAGAGCCACAAAACCAATTGTATTGGCACATTCATACCTCATTGGTCCTCTTCCCACTCACTCTTATGGAGGATCAAGATATGTAATCACCTTCATTGATGACTACTCGAGATTCTTCTAGGTGTACTTTCTAGAATTGAAATCTGAAGTATTTGAGGAATTGAATATTTGGAAGGCCTTAGTGGAAAACCAAACTAGGAAAAGTATAAAAATCCTTAGGACCGACAATGGAAAATATTATGTCAACAGAAATATGCAGCATCTTTGTGAGGAATGTGGCATTCAAATGCAACATTCAGTCCCCTACACACCACAGCAAAATGGTGTGGCAGAAAGGAAAAATAGGGATCTCAAAGAGATGGCCACATGCATGATTGAGGGAAGGGATACAAGTACCAATATATGGGATGAGGCTATCAATTATGATGCATATATACAGAACAGGGCATTCCACAAATCAGTCAAAGTAAAAACTCCCTACGAGGCATCATTTGGCCATAAACCAAATGTCTCTCATTTCAAAAATTTTGGGTCAAGAACATGGCTTGAATTCCATGAGAAAAGAGGAAGGATTTGCAGCCATAGAGAAAGGAATGTATCATGGTTGGTTATGGTTAGGAAATAAAGGGTTATAATCTATTTTACACATCCACACTCAAAACTTTCATTGAGAGGAGTCTACAATTTGAAGAGGAAATCATACCAAATTTTGAGCTTGCATCGGTGGAATGCTCTTCTCCCCAACACCATGATGAAGTAAGTAATGATTCAACCTCTGTTGTTTCTGATAATTCTGATAATAATATGGCTGAATATGACATTGATGTAGATGACTGACCTTCAATGCCCAAGTGGCCTGAAAAAATCATACAAGTTGCAGGGGAATTGGCAATCAATTCCCTAGAGCCTAGGAAGACAAGATCCCAACCTTACAATGCTTCCTATGCAAGTGAAAGTGATATTGCCAAGAACTTTTATATGATGATTGGATGTGATACAAAGTCATATCAGGAATATTTTCATGATCCAAGTTGGCAATCTAAAATGCAAGATGAATTCAATTCTCTCTAAGAGAATCAAACATGGGAATTCAATACAACAAAACCATGTGATTAGAGTCTCTTTTAGCTTCCTTTCTAGCGTCCATTGTCACTTTTAGTGTATTTTTCATCATTTTTGGAAAAAGTGGACGCTTTTCCCTGGGATGGCACTTTTAATGGCATTATTTGTGTCTCTTTTTAAAAGTTATTGCTATTTTGGACGCTAATTAGCATCCCAATTAGTGTCCTTATTAGAATATCAATTATCATACCAATTAGCGTCCCAATAAGCATCCCAATTAGAGTCCATTTTTAAAAGTTAGCACTATTTTGGATGCTAATTAGCATCCCAATTGACATCCCAATTAGCATCCCAATTAGCATCCCCATTAGAATCCCAATTAACATTCCAATTAGCATCTCAATTAGCATCCTAATTAGAGTCCCTTTTTTAAAGTTGGAACTATTATGGATGCTAATTAGCATCCCAATTAACGTCCCAATTAACGTCCAAATTAGCATCCCAATTAGAATCCCAATTAGTGTCCCAATTAGCATCCCTCTTAGCATCTCAATTATCATCCCTTTTTAAAAGTTGGCGTTATTTTGGATGATAATTAGAATCCCAATTATCATGATAATTAGTATCCCAATTAGCATCCAAATTAGAGTCCACAAAAGAATCCCATATAACACCAAGAATAGCCTAAAAAAAACATCATGAATCGCATAACGCCAGATATTAACCAGGGTTAGCGACAAGAATTGCTCCTTGAATTTTGGTAGGAAAAGCATTGAACATAGTGCCAAGTATAGAGCCAAGAATTGTGCCTAGAAAACATCCAACATAGCTCCAGGTATAGATCCAGGTATAGTGCCTTGAATAATGCCATAAATTTTGGAATAAATCATGCTAGGAATTGTGTTCGGAAAATGTCTCACATAACGTCAGATATATCAATGTCAATGTCAATGATCATGATTCATGTGATAGTACTTTTGGATATTGATTTATCATAGTGGCAGCTAAATCTCATAATCATGGCACTTTTGGATCTTGATTAATCCTAGCGAGGGGTAAATTACCTTAATGTCACCTAAATTGATCTAATGGCATTTGTGTGTCCCCAACAACATTTGATAGACCATAATCGCATATGATTGGTTGTAACAACATGACGATAATGCATTAAGATAATTATGATGGAGCTTATGGATATGATTTGATAAGTATAATACTATATAATCTATTCTTATGAGGTAGTATGGTTCCTTGCTCGTTATTATTGCAATTATATTGATGATGACTGTGATGATGACAATGATGTTGATTTATTGTATGATGATGATGGCGATGAAGGTGTGGATGGAAATGATGATTATGCATTTGGTATCACTTTTAGATCCTATTTGATTCTAATGGAACCTAAATGTCCGTAACAACATCTAAAAAACCCTATTATCATTGAAATGATTGTAACGACATATAAATTACCTTAACAATTACATGACATGAATCCTAATGTTGATGAGTGATTAAGACCACTAATGGCATATGTGTGACCATAATGACAATGATGACAATTATTTTGTTGATGATGTACTTAATGCCGACAATGATGATGATAATGAGGATGATGACAATGTCGATTTCCATGATGATGATACATGTCATAATACTTCTGGATACTACAAAACTTGAGATATTGGAGTTAATAACAAGTAATAGAGGTTGTGAGGTGTTGACCATAAAAATGTTGTTAGCCATTGGGTTTTACATTGACTGATGTGGCCATTGGTTTTCATAGTTCCCCCACCCCCCTACACACCCCTTACAGAAAGGTAGTACAATACCACCTGTCATGGTGCTACCAAAATGTCACCCTACAAGGTTTTTTTGGACAACCCCCCATCTGTATCCTCATTTTTACCAAGAATATCCAAGGCACAAGAAGTGGATATTGATCTTAAATCAAAATATAACTTTCTTTGTACTCTTAAGGAAAATTTGGTCTTGGTTTAAAATGGAATGAAGCAACAAGAATGCCAATAATTCCCATAGTGTTACTTTGAAGAAGTGGATCAAATGTTTTTACATCTTTCGCCTTATAAACGGACATCTCTCAAGGAAAAAAGAAATTAGCTGCTCAAGTTTTATGGAATTGGTGGATTTTTCATTAAATATTCAAAATAATTGGTTCAATTTTTTATGATTCTTTTGAGGTTGTCAAATTTATATTAAAGTTTAAAGAAGGTTCGTTTGTTATGTGAAATTCCCTTGAACTGACATATTTGGGTATTATTTTTCATTTTACCTATTCTGAAGGTAGGCGATGGAATTTGATACACTTTATCAGATATCTTTGTTGTGCTCTATGGAAAATCTCAGGTCACAGGATTTAGGAGTGTCTTAGGCTGTAGAGGAAACCCCAACATCTCCACATTTTGAGGATAAAAATCTGTCGACGAATTGCAAAAGAGTCCCATGCAAATAAGGTGGGGTGGGAGTGGGGACACATACGCTTTGCTAGGTTTTCATGGTGGTTAAATATACCATGCATTGTACATGAGTATTAGTGGTAAATTTTATGGCTTAATAACTTCAATTTCAACCTCTACCTATGGAATGATCCCCAAGTATCATGCTTAGTTTTATCAACCTTGACATTTCCACCAAATCACACTTGTAGGAAATAATCTCTTATGAAGCACATGAGTGATGATTTGGAGCCTCACACATTTCCTATAAACCCCAATGATAATTTTTATGGCATAATAGGTACCCTATATTTCATCCTTAAACCTTGGTCTAAGAGGGGACACAAAATATGAGATATAATGGACAAACAAAAACCTAAGAAAACTACAAAAATATTTTCATATATATATATATATATATAAAATAAAAAATAACTAAAAAATGGAAACATAAAACAAAAATTCAAAACATTCAAAACACTTACCTCACTTTCCTCTTGTGCACTTCCAATCAGGCACACCGCCTTCCATTGGGGGCAGGCATATACCCATTGCATAGGCACATGCGTTCAAAAACATGTTCGAAGACATTGGATATGAACTCCCAATGGAGCCTTGGAGATGGGATTCCTCATGTATGTTGTTTTTGCTCTTATCTTAGTAGAATTTTGAACTCGTGGAATCAACCTATTGCCAATTCCAAATCTAAGCTTAGATGAGAACCACTTTCCACATGCTATGAGTAACTATATTTCATAACATATTTCCAAACTTGTTGTTTGGTTGCCTCCTCATAAGTGGAGGATTTTGAGTCAATGACATGGATTATCTGAGATATCAAACCAGAGAAACCTTGAAGCCTCACAATAGGCATCTTAAAGAGATCAACTGAATAATCCTTGTCCTCCTCCCTTTTCTCATGTTAAATGGATTACTCATAGACTTGAATCACTTCTATATCACTGGGAGGCTCTCTAAATAACTTTCTCAAGGGATATCACATATTTTCTTTGTAATCCCATTCTCTTGGGGTTTGAGGAGAACAATTGGCTCCCTCTTGATCTCTAAACTTACCATTTGTTCCAATCTAGTAAGGAACAAGCCATCAATAAAAAATATCTGGCAGATTCTCTTTTGTTGACTCTATGCTGACACCTAGGAGGATGAATATATAGGATAAATGATCCTACATTCTATGGATGCTCTTAATCCCTCTATAAATCAACACCATCTCCCTCTAAGCATGAAAATGATATGCATAATTCATTACTTGTCATCAAAGCAAGTCACATCAACCTCCTCCTATGGATATTTCCTACAAGTTAAATTTAGTTCGATAGTCAACAATAACCAATATCAATTTTATATAATGACATAGTCATAACATCCATCCATATATTATCTATATTCCATCAAGAGAATATCAATCACATATATGCAACATGTCATGGCAACACTATATGAAATATGGACCTACTGTTCAAACATCTATTGGCTGAAAATTAATTTTATTGGGTATGCTGCCAAAATGTGTGTCATTTTTTACATTGAAAACTTGTGTATGCATGTTTTAACTTTAAAATAAAATATTTTTTTAAAATAAATTCTGAATGAAACTCACTAAATCAGTCATAAATTAATGTGATATTTATTAAAATGAATGTTGAATAAACAAGAGAGAAATATCAAAACATAAATACATGGAGTTAGGTTTCAACCCAAAACAGATGAAGTTATAAACACTTTGGAAATTCAAGAGGTGTTGTGACTAAGGTACTGACCAGGGAAACATTTCTTGCAGCCTACAGGTAATTACAACATTTAAAACTCTCAATTATGCTAATAAAACCCCAATTTTCTAAAGTTTTAAGTATCACTTGAAAAAATCTAAGCATGAGAAGTTGATGACTTTATGTGCAATAAGTTTGTCACTATTGCGTTTTTAAATAATCAAACTTAAGTCTGAATATGAAATGTATCTTTCTTTAATCATAAATGTACATTTTTTCTCCCAACAATTTTTTGGCTAGAACTTTCCAAAATTTTTCTAGGAGGGAATGTGTCATGTTCCTACCATAGCAACTTGTTTTTCTATAGCATATATAGTGTATCAAAGAATCAACTTTGGGCCATGCATGCATAATAATCCTTAGTTATGACTATGAGGTGAGGATTTAAAGAGAAGAGGATGTGAATTCATGTAATTTTTATACATATTTGGGTGCCGAGCGCAAAGGACAAATGTTGTGAGAAACCATAGATGTTTGGAAGGACGGAAGGAGATTACATCATGATCATGCCACCCATCAAATTGAAGGCTATTATTGATCCATTTTTTTTTAATTTAATTTAATTAATTATCATTGTGCTTCTTTGGTCCAAATGTTTTTTCTAACTCATTGTTTCTCCATATTGTGTGCCCAGTGATCCCTCTCTATATTAATGCATAAATAAACCTCTGCATAGTTTATGATCCTCGTTGCATGCCACTATTTGTAATTGCATGCCATTGAGTGTTGTTTATATAGTTGTCATGAGTCCATGAAATTCATGCAAGAAATGAAGTTTTGTAGAGGAGAAAACATCAAACCGTCCATTTGAATTTAATTTTGACAAAAAATGAGTGGACATTAGTAGCTAGTTTCACATAGGTAGTAGGCACAAAGTTTTGGGCTTGTTTCAATCCTAATAGTAGACTAATAGTTGTTCTTCGTTGTTACAATCATAGCTGCTAACACATTGTCACACCTTAGATTGTAGCCGTGTTGAAGCCTTGACTGTGTATGTGGCTGATTAGGGTGTTCAAGGCTTACAACACACGGGGAAAACCCAACCAAAGAATTCAAAAAATCCCACGCAGGTATTGTTCTATCCTCGAGCTGTTTCATATGGTAATTCCCCATGGATAATTATGTAGCCTTCGCTGGCTTATGGATGGATTTGACACAGAATGGATCTGTTTTCCAGAATGGAAAACAAAGAGTTGAGAAAAATAAAGAGGGAACTTAAACCTAACTAGGAAAAAGAAACTAATCTAAATCTAAACTACTTCAAACAGAGTTGAATAATTAACAAGTGGTCTTAAGCTATGTAAAGAACATACAATTCATCATATTAATAGAAATGTAAATAGAATGAGATTGCACTTACTGATATTACAAATTATTTAATGAAAACTAAACAATAATAAATCAAAATAAAACCATTCTAGATAACCTGCAAGGGCTCAAGTTAGTTGAAAAACCAACTTATAAGCTACGAAACTCTTATTGCTAAAAAATTTGAAGAAATAGATAAAAAATAGTTCATAAAAGAAATTTCATGAAGTTTTATCGATGTATTAATAATTAACAGAGATAAATCAAAGTTAAATTAACACACTAACCAATTGAAAATGAGCCACATTACTATTTGATCATTTGGAATAAGAGAAGTGAAACTGTCAAAGAAATTTGATAGATCAAATACAAAAGATAAGAATTGTAACACAGTATTATATTTAGAAACCTATATAACAAATTACATAAAATACCTTCGTAAAAGATGAAGTGTTATTTGATCCCTTGTATCAGTCTCCCTTCCAAAAGTAAAAATTTCAAGATCCCTTGATACATTGAAGATCATTTACTTAAATAATTATTGCAAACAAATAGAATTCCCCCCTAAAGGGGATCCAAAAACTAAAAAAAGCTAATATCCTAGGAAATCTTTCTAGACTCTCCAAATTCATAGCAGCTCCTCAATATAAGGATAAGTGGTTGATTCTATGCCTGATTGAGCATTACATTTATAATCTTCGACCTCATTCTTAGCCAACTTGTGCCAAATTCAGATGTAAACATGGATCTTGGTTTGCACTGCGAATGGCTATTTGATTAACTGCTCCATATCACGTATGCTGATGTGGTCCAATTCCTTGATTTTCTCCTCCTGCTCATCTCTTCATTTCTCAACCTGCTCGAGCATAAGTCTAGGTGGACATTCCTTCTCAATAAGCACCATGGTAGGAAAGGATAAGTCAGTCATGATATGATCCACTGCATACCACCTCTTGCCGCAGATAGCTTGAGATTTCTTTATGGCATCACCCACTATTTCATCCAATTTTTCCCATGCTCTCAGAATAGTTCCAACTCTTTTAAACTGAAAAGGGGTGAGAAGAGTGATATTATCAGGTCTCTCCTTCATGTACCTCTTCCAATTAGCAACTTCATCATAAGCTTTTGAGGCCTACTATCTTTTCTCAATTAGGCCCTCTATTGGGCTAAGGGCAGACCCGATTTTTTATACTTTTATCTTCGCACCAACAAATAGACCCATGGTGTTGGCCCTTTCAGCAACAACTTGTGAACAGGTTGCAGTCTCACCCAAAACAGCTATGGGGTGCTGTAGAATCAGGTTTCTGCAGGCAAAAGAGGGATATTACTATACCTTTAGTCTTAACAAAGAATAATTATGCAATATAGAGCTTCGACATTCACTTAAATAGCTTCGCAGTTTAGATAAAAAGACACTTTCTTGCTTAACCCTTTACTGGGAATTCACAGCGAAGTTAGTACTTAGCATTATATTTGACTTATCATTCATCTACTTATCAAATGCATAAAAACATAAAAGGAACAAAATAAAAAGAACCACCACAACACAAGATATACGTGGTTCACCCCCAGTGTAGGGGCTACATCCACAGAAATACGTTTATATTCAACTCTTTACAAACAACACAGTTCTGATCTGCGCACTCAGCTACAGATCTTCTCAACAACCCAAAAATACGCACTTAGCTACAGAAACTTTCTTCCAAAACCCTCTGTGCACTCAGCTGGGACTTAGCCTTAACCCCAAAATTAGACCTGAGCTTCTTTGCATCAAATTATCATCATACAAAAACCTACGAAAAAGCTCTTTTCTCCTTTACATAAGTGCCTATTTATACAAGTGCATTATTACAATACCATGGGTTTAAACCATGGGCTTAAAAACCATGGGCTTAAACCATGGGTTATTTACAAGCAGAGGGGCTTCAACCCAACCCCGAAACCCCTAAGACTATTTTGGACCGCAACTCCGCTTACAAGCTTCGCACCAAAACCGTGGAGTTGCCAAAATTAAGGACCTTCAAGGTCTGCGCCCCAACACCCTCCAAATCCATGGACATCTTGTCAAACACTGTATGAGTCTCAAATATATCAGTGAGAGTTCCAAACAACTCACATATCAAATAAAAATGTTCCCTGTTAGTTCTGATAGCAAGCTCCTTAAACTCTTCTTGGGAAAACCTGGAAAATGAAGATGAAGCTACACTTGCAATTGCATCTGCATTTTTCTTTTCTAATGATGCAAACTTTTGAACCAGAGTAGCATTATCATTATTTTCTTTCTACAAATCTTCACTGAGAGAAACATTCTTCAGTTGGAGTTCATCCTGTTTTTCCTCATGTTGTTTCTTGAGTTGCTCTAGTGCTACTTTCAAAATGATAATTTATGCCTTTTGCTTATCAAACTCTCTGTTTAGAGAATTGACAGCATCCATATTGGCACCTGTGAACATACCTAGAACAAAATCTGCATTTGTAGCATAATATTGTGGATCACTAGATTGCGGTGTCCATAGAACTTCATTCACCATTGGCATATTCATATTGTTCTAATCCCTACCCCTCTTCTTTCCCCATCTAACCACAGATTTCTCAGCTTTACTATACCTATATTCACCCAGGGATACCACAAAGTATTCATTGAATTCATCTATGACTTCATCAATAGGATGTATGTTAATTCCTATGGAAATCAAAGATGAAGTTTGAGTGCTAGTTTGAGAAGGTATATCCATGGTGATATGAGAAGTGGCAGGGGAGGAAGTAACATTCTAGGAAAGAGTAACTTCAGGAGCTGAAGAAATGTTGTGAGCAGAAACTTCCATAAAAGGAATTTTCACAGTAGTATCCTTAAGAAATGATGATGGTGACATTATTACAATTTTTTTAGACATAGGGGATGAAAATGAGCTAATTTAAGGAATATGCAAATGGATTTTAAAAATCGGAGTCTCAAAAGATGAAGGAATAAGTTCAACCCTAAGAACATGTATGATTGACTCAGGAAAACAAGTGTAATTACGGTAGAGTTCTGTCATAAAAGGTGTTGCAACAGAACCATCAGAAAATGATGACAAATCCCTTATTGAAGAAAGAAGTATTGCAGAAGAAGAGGGAGCAGAGTGACATAAAGATTTAGATTGAGGAAGAGGGGATAATACATTACCATTGGTACCATTAGTGAGATCTGGGAAGTCATTACCAGTCTCAATAGAAATAGGCATAGGAGAACTTCTTCCCTCCTCTTCCTCTAAATTAGTCAGATAAATGGTAGGAACAGAACTAGAAATATCTATCTTCTTTAAGGAATTGTCCTCAGCCTGAGTTTGTTTAGGTAGAGTCTTTTCAATCACATTTTTTATCACCTAGGAAACTTCAGGTGACTCAGATGTTGCAACTTCTTCTGTATCTTAGGCTAAAGTCATTTTGTTAATATTTGTCTTTATTTTCTTTGAATTCTGCAAATAGTTTTTAACTTGTTGTTCCACATATCTCTAGGGAATTTCTCCCATGGGAGCTTTCCCTTTGTCCAATCCTGAGCTGGTTTCCATAGATGTAGTTTTGGGTTCTAGAGTTTCTTTTGTTGTGACTCGAACTTCTTTGTCTTTTTCCATCCTTTCCAAGATGTCCAACTCCATCGACCTGTAATGCTCTACCCTGTCCCTGGTCTCCTTTTGATACTCCAGGATATGTCTTTGTTCCTCTTTTCTCTTAGCCCTTGCCAGGAATTCAGAAAATGTATCTACTCCTTGATAAATGGAATCATCCGGAGTTTCCTCATGAGCATAACTTGTTTTGTAGTGGTTCTGCCTTAGGTGTAAATCAATAATCCCTTTAGGATCATGCTTCCTTTTGATTGCAAAACAAAGTTTAAGTGACGTGATATGGTCACTCAACTTCGATGCCCAATTAGAAGAGGGAACGCTCAAGGATCCAAGTGTAATAGGAAACCTCGGCCAAACTTTTCTCTTTGGTGTAGCACATTTCTTATAGATTCCCTTTGTGACTATTTGAAATGAGATTTCTTCTAAGACCAACCTGTCTCAGACGATCTTAGGAAACATCTGAGCTATGTTACTACCATAAAACCTGATGTAAGTGAAATATTCACCTACATACCAGTCTTGCCTAGTGGCTATGAGAGCTTTTTCCTTAGGTGAGAACATGGGGGCTTCTTTGTTGAAAATAAAAAAATAGACCCTGCCAAGAAAACTTTCACATATATCATAGAACCTAGTCACATAGTTACTATCCCAGAGCTTAGAATGGTAAATATGTACAAGCGAGGCCAGCAATTCCCAACTCCATTCCAAATTAGGGTAATGAAAATCAGCACAGAAGATGCCCACAATGAAGGCGGTGAGGTAAACGTTGGTATTTTTCCTCGCAGTGGATTTCTGGAACTCCTGGATGCCATTTCTAAGTTCCAGTGATAGAATTGAGGCCTAAGGGAAGGATTCACCTATAGTAATAATGTGATGAACGATGGGAGGTCATTCCTCTTTAAAGAAAGAACAGTTGGAAAGGCCATAAAGCCTGCACAACATGGCTGCTAACAGGGAGTAAGGATCTTTGAACCACTTGATAGGGTATAATTCATCTTTCCTCTTGGAAAATTTGTGGGGTTCTGTCATCCAAGACTTGAGCATCTGGTCGAAATTGAATTTGGATTTGACAGTGTTAACAAAATCTACATCTAGAAGTTGGGTATAAGGATTAAGAGCATACATCCTGACAAAGGTTTCCAACCAGAAATTGGCTAGTTGAGACCTGGTACTGGTGTTGAAAGAATGATCTTTCACATTGGCATTATTAACCCAAAAATCCCCCACTTAGCTCTCAATGGCCTACAGCACCCAAGGACACCATCTCATGACTCTCATATCACTCCATTAGACGCCCACACCCTCAAAATAGACTAAGAATGAAGAAAAGGGCTTAAAAACCCCAAAAAGGAGCCCAAAATACTCTCCTAGGAGCTAAAGCCCCTAAAAAGGGGCTAAAACCCTAAAAGGAGCTATAGTTAGGGCAGAAGGGAATAAAATCCCAAAAAAGGGGCTAAATCCGTTACCAAGGGCCTAAAACCCTAAAACCCCTTGAAAAAACTATAAAAGGAGGGTGGGGGGTCACTCTCAAACAACTTCTCCCTTGCATATTGTTATGTTTCCCATGGATGCCTTGAGACACCTTTGCCTCTCAAGCCACCCACTCCCTCTCCTTCATTCCCATTGAGCCAAAGCTCCCCATCCAAGAGAGGTGCTTCCACAAGCTAGGGCATGGGGGGCCATTTCCACCAGAGAAGGTATAGCTTGTCTTTCATGTCTTGTTTATTTGTTTTCTTTGCTTTCTAACCCTTGTTTCCATTTGCAGGTTTTATATTTAACATTGTTTTGTAGGTTTCATTGTAGCTTAGGATTTTTTTGCAGGTCTTTGGAGGTGAAACCCTAACTTGTGTTTACAGAGGGGTTCACCATTGCTTCTCTATTCTTTCTATTTGTGGCTTAGTTTACTGTTTTGCCCATTTCTATTTCTGTTTTTATTTTCTGCATTTACCCATTAGCAAGAACCTACCCTTCTGTCCTATAGACAGAAGGGAGCCATTCTTGCCCCTTGTAGTAGGCTGAAATCCCTGCTACAAAACTGGTGACCATACCAGGTCGATCCCACAGGATCCATGGTCCAAATTTTTAATTTTTTTCCCTAGTTTTCAAAAATTTTCTTCTAAATCAACTTTAGATTAAATTTATTTTCTGTTTTCAGTACTACCGAAGCCTCTGTTAGGAAAAAATGAGTCAGATTGGCCACAACACAAGTTACTGTCGGCTAGATCTGACTTTGCCTCACAAAAACCCCCAAATCCATAGCAGGGCACTCTTATTGGGGCCAAAAGTGAGGTGAGGGAGCACTTAATGGGAAAATAGGTGCACCCAGGGCACAATTAATCCCCTGATAAGTGCGACTTCAACCTAGAAACTTAGTCCAGACTGTTTTTGCATTCTGTGCGACCCCCTCATTTGTTTCTGAAAAAACGTTGTGACCCCCTCGCTAGATTCGATCAGAAATGTGTGGCCTATCAAACGAAACTTCAATTCGAGTTTAATAGAGGTTAAATTTCAGTTTCATAGGGACTTTCAGTGTGGCTCAGCCGCTTCTGTCCAACACTGCAAGTTAATTTTAGTTTTTTTTTCAATTTCATGCAATTTCTTTTACAAACAATGTGTAAATGCCAAGTAAATGTTAATGGCTTAATCAAATGAACCTAGCCTAACTAAAATGAACCTAAAATTAACTATCTTGATTCCCCTTCCTCCTCTACCCAGTCATCACCCTCCAGGGTATTCTGAAATACGACGAAGGGCAAGCTCATATAGATCTAGGCACTCCACTATATTGTTCCAAACCATTAAAACCGGATGACCTAGAAGGTAGAGGGGTTAGAGAAGGAAGGCTTCTCACAGCGCTAAGCATCCTCCCTATTGACCAACCTTGCATCCAAGAGGTGACCTGAGGATCTACGGATGTAAATGGCTGTTTGATTAACTGCTCCATATCATGTATGTTGATGTGGTCCAATTCCTTGTTTTTGAACCTACTCAAGAATAAGTCCAGGTGGACATGCCTTCTCAATAAGAACCATGGTAGGAAAGGATAAGTCAGTCATGATATGATCCACTGCATACCACCTCCTACTACAAATAGCCTAAATATATTTCTTTATGGCATCGGCCACTATATCATCCAGGTCTTCCCATGCTCTTAGAATAGTTCTGACTCTTTTAAACTAAAAATAGGTGAGAAGAGTGATCTTATCAGGCCTCTACTTCATGTACCTCTTCCAATCAACGACTTCATCATAAGATTTTGAGGCCTGCTGTCTTTTCTCAATTAGGTCCTCCAAATCCATAGACATCTTATCAAACACTGTATGAGTCTCAAATATATCAGTGAGAGTTCCAAACAACTCGCATATCAAATCAAAATGTTCCCTGTTAGTTCTGATAGCAAGCTCCTTAAACTCTTCTTGGGAAAACCTAGAAAATGAAGATGAAGGCTCACTTGTAGTTGCATCTTCATTTTTCTTCTCTAATGTTGCAACCTTTTGAACCAGAGTAGCATTATCATTATTTTATTTATGCAACTCTTCACTGAGAGCAAGATTATTCAGTTGGAGTTCATCTTATTTGTCCTCATGTTGTTTCTTGAGTTACTGTAGTGCTACTTTCAAACTGATAATTTATGCCTTTTTCTTATCAAACTCTCTGTTTAGAGAGTTGACAACATCCATATTAGCACCTGTGAACACACCTAGAATAGAATTTGCATATATAGCATAAGCATGTGGATCACTATATTACGGTGTCCATAGAACTTCATTCACCATTGGCATATCGATATCGTTCTAATCCTTGCCCCTCTTCTTTCCCTGTCTTACCACGTATTTCTCAGCTTTACTATACCTATATTCACCCAGGGATACTAGAAGTCTTCATTGAATTCATCTCTGACTTCATCAATAAGAGGTATGTTAATGCTTGTGGAAATCAAATATGAATTTTAAGTGGTGGTTTGAGAAGGTATATCCATGGTGATATGAGAAGTGGCAAGGGAGGAAGCAACATTCTGGGAAAGAGTAACTTCAGGAGCTAAAGAAACGTTGTGAGTAGAAACTTCCATAGCAGGAATTTGCATAGCAGTAGCCTTAAGAAATGATGATGGTGACATTATTACATTTTTTTTAGACATAGGGGATGAAACTGAGCTAATTGAAGGAATATGCAAAGGGATTTTAAAAACTGGACTCTCAAGAGATGAAGGAATAGGTTCAACCCTAAGAATAGGTATGATTGAATCAGCTAAACAAGTGGCATTACGGTAGAGTTATGTCATAAAAGGTGTTGCAACAGAACCATTAGAAAACGATTACAAAGCCCTTATTGAAGAAAGAAGTATTGCAGAAGAAGAGGGAACACACTAAAATAAAGGTTGATATTGAGGAAGAGGGGATAATACATTACCATTGGTACCATTAGTGAGATCTGGGAAGTCATTACTAGTCTCAATAGAAATAGGCATAGGAGAACTTCTTCCCTCCTCTTCCTATGAATTAGTCAGATCAATGGTAGGAACAGAACTAGAAATATTTGTCTTATTTAAAGAATTACCCTCAACCTGAGTTTTTTTAGGAAGAGTCTTTTCAATCACATTTGTTACCACCTGGGAAATTTTAGGTGACTGAGATGTTGCAACTTCTTGTGTATCTAAGGATGAAGTCATTATGTTCAGCTTTTTCTTTATTTTCTCTGAATTCTGCAAATAGTATTTAACTTGTTGTTCCATAGATGTCTGGGTAATTTCTCCCATGGGAGATTTCCCTTTATCCAAGACTGAGCTGGTTTCCACAGATGTAGTTTTGGGTGCCATATTTTCTTTTGTTGCGGCTCGAACTTCTTTGTCTTTTGCCATCCTTTCCAGGATGTCCGACTCCATCGACCTGTAATGCTTTAGCCTATCCCTGATCTCCTTCTGATACTGTAGGATATGGCTTTGTTCCCCTTTTCTCTCATCCCTTTCCAGGACTTTAGAAAATGTATCTACTCCTTGATAAATGCAATCATCCGGAGTTTCCTCGTGAGCATAACATGTTTTGAAGTGGTTATGCCTCAAGTGTAAATTAAAAAACCCTTTAGGATCATGCTTTCTTTTGATTGAAAAAACAATTTTAAGTGACATGATATGGTCACTCAACTCCGATGCCCAAGTAGAATATGGAACGCTCAAGGATCCATGTGTAATAGGAAACCTGGGCCAAACGTTTCTCTTTGGTGCAACACATTTCTTATAGATTCCCTCTGTGACTGTTTGAAATGAGATCTCTTCTAAGAAGAACCTATCTGGGATGACCTTAGGAAACATGTGAGGTGGTTTACTACCCTAAACCCTAATGTAAGTGAAATATTCACCCACATACTAGTCTCCCATAGTGTCTATGAGAGATTTTTCCTCTGGTGAGAATGCAGGGGATTCTTTGTTGAAAATCAGAAAATAGACCCTGCCAAGAAAACTTTCACATATATCATAGAATCGAGTCACATAGTTACCATCCAAGAGCTCATAATGGTAAATATGTATAGGTGGGGCCAGCAATTCCCAACTACATCCCAAATTAGGGTAACAAAAATCATCACAGAAGATGTCCACAATGAAGGTGGTGAGGTAAATGTTGGGATTTTTCTTTGCAGTGGATTTCTGGAACTCCTAGATGGCATTTTTAAGTTCCAGTGATAGAATTGAGGCCCAAGGGAAGGATTCTCCTATAGTAATAATGTGATGAATGATGGGATCCCATTCCTCTTTAAAGAAAGAACATTTGGGAAGGCCATAAAGCCTGCACAACATGCCTGCTAACAGGGAGTAAGGCTCTTTGAACCACCCAACAAGGTATAATTCATATTTCTTCTAGGAAAATTGGTGGGGTTCCATCATCCAAGATTTGAGCATCTGGTGGAAATTGAAATTGGATTTGGCGGTGTTAACAAAATCTGCATCTAGAAGCTGGGTATAAGGTTTAAGAGCATAAATCCTAACAAAGGTTTCTAAGTGGAAATTAGCTAGCTGAGACCCACTACTGGTGTTGAAAGAATGATCTTTCACATTGGCATGGTCAATAATCCATCGCACAACATCGTTATAAGGTAGGATGGATGGTTTGGCAGCAATCATATGCAAGCCAAAATCTCTAATTCTCTCATAAACCATTTGGTTGCCCTAGAAATCTGAGAGGTCATTGTTATAAAAAATTGAGTAAACCATGGGCCAGTCTAAATGATAAGTTTCAGTGACATGGCTGCTAGTATCATAAAAGACACCGAAGTTCGGGAATTTGGTGAACATATCATTCTGGAGGTTTTTACTCCTGGTAATTCTAGGGATTCTGGATGTTGCCATTTCTCGTTTTGAATATTTACACCAGAAGTTAAAATTGAATTATACTGTAAGCACATTAATCAATTCAAAATGCGAGATAACAACCTAGTAACTAACCTAAAACTAGAGTAATCACTGTTTTGAAGTCGCACGGTAAAATCTAGAGGTAAAACTCACACATCAGACTGAATTACAGCAGTAAAAACAGTGAAAAATTATAAATCAAAGATATCATATTTATAATTCTCGAGGAATAATATAGACCGTCAGTTGAAGATAAAAAGAAAAGGAATGGTCAGGATTAGCTTTGCGGGATGCGGGATCAAAACCAAAAATTGCAAATCTATTAATTGTTCCGCAACCTGCATTCCGCAAGTTGTGGGTTGCAGGATGCTGGAAAGAAAAATAGAAAAAAATTATTAAATTGGCTCTGCATTCCACAACTTGCGGGATGTAGGATGCAGGATGCGAAAAAACACAAACCAAAACGCAAACAAGTAATGACCCCGCAACCTACATTCTGTAAGTTGTAGGATGCTGGTTGACTAAAAACAAACACACATAAAAAAAAATCCCACATCCCGCAATTGTGGGATGCAGGTTGTGGGTTTAAAAAAAGAAATATAAAAAATAAAATGTTTGCCGCATTCTGCAATTTGCAGGTTGTGGGATGCGGGATGGAAAACGATCCAAACAAAAACTCTATCTTACTGCATTAAAAACAAAGAAATTAAACATGGATTTATTTAAAATTTGGCTAAGTTGATGAATCCCAAGAGTCAAAAAATAAAAAATATTAAGGAGACCTTTAAATATTATGAAGAGTCTTACCAAGTAATATTCATACATGTAATTGGGATCCCGTGTCAAATGACATGGGATTTGTTGTACCTACAACAAATGGCGATTGGCTGGAATAACCAGTTATCTCTGCAAAACAATAATCCTTTCCAATAAAACTGTCAGTAACTCTCAAAAAATGTTAACATAATAATATAACCAACTAGAAAGCTTTAAAATCGTTGATGCAATCCCATCGATGGTCATTTAAAAATGATGCAACTCAGATTAAAATGTCATTGGAAGTTAGGGTCATTTGAGTTAAACTTAAACCTGATATCAGACCTTTACCACCTTGGTTTTCCACACATGACCTTTTAAACTATCACTTTTCTTCCCCTTTTTTTTATAATTCTTTTGTTTTTTTTTTTAAATTGCAAGATTGCATTGACACAGGACCACTGCCCCATGTTCTGGTAATCAGCGACATTCACAAACCTGACCTGGAAACTAAGCAAGCCAGCTCGTTAAGGAGACATATTGTCTTCCAGCTATATATCCAAAATAAACTATCATGGCTTGGGAACCATTTGGTGATAGTTTCAGTCCAACATCAAGCCCATGATCATAGTGAGGCTGGCCTTAGATAGGACCCCCTATTCCTGTGTGCAATGCTTTCTTGTTTGGGGTTTGATTAGGGTTTGATGTAAAATGTGAATTACAAGACACTACCATGGATTGGTGTCCATATGTAGGTATTGTTACTCACTGATGCTGTACGAATCATGAATGAGCCAAACTGTGATAGGATCTCCCATCTTCCAGAGAACTAGAAGCCATCTCCCCATGTTAAATGGAAAAGATGTCATTCCATTGAGAAACCATGAACCTAATAAGATAGCTCATGATGAGACCCCTCATATTGTAATTCACATAATAAGATATATGGTCGTTGCTGAATCCAAAAGATTAAGACTGACCGGGATATAAAGATATGCTACAATACCCTAATGAGACCTTAGACAGGGTGACCCTTTTCTTCCATAGCTAACATCATCGGAGTAAAGCATGTAAAAGGTTTTAACCTAGATGAGAGGGAATCAATACAAAACATTGTAAATCTAGTTATCATTCAAATATAACAAACCTTGATATGAGTTATAAAATATAGACACTGACAGATCTGTTTCAGTTGAGAATATTGAATATTGAGAAAGTTGATTGCTCATTATTTCCAAGGGTGTAGATATTGCCAAAAGTTACCAAAACCAAACAAACATTCAAAAACTAAAAGAAAATAACACACCAATCCTATGAACAAGGTTGAATCAACCTTTTTCAGACAAAGTACTTCTTGAGAAGAAAAACATTCACTGGGAAGGTGTCTTTGGTGTCTTTGACCCCTTCCAGTGTTTGTAGTCGAATTGTACTAGGACCAATCTTTTTTGTAACAATTAATGGTCCTAACCAAAGGTGCTGAAACTTGGTGTATTCTTTGTTATCCTTGTGTTGTTTGTATCATCTCAACACTAAATCTCCTGCTGATAAATATCTGTCAGAAGAAGACCTCTCATCGAACCATCTCTTAACCAACTGTTGATGTTGGTATAATTTATTCTTGGCTTTCTCTCTATCCTCTTCTAGTTTGAGCAGAGAATCAATCCTCTGTTGTAATGGGGAAGAGTCATTCTCTTGGATGGATTGGGTAAATTGCAATGAAGAAATGGTGAGATTAGCTGGTAGGATAGGTTCCTTGCAATAAAAAAGGAAATAAGGGGAGTTACCAAGGGCTTTCTTTGGGTTGATTCAATCTTCCCAAAGAGAATAGTAAATTTGGGTGTCCCACTCTTTATGATGTGAAGCCACTGTCTTCTTGAGGATGCTTATCAATTTTTTTTTTGAGGATTCTGAAATCCCATTTCCCCGTGGTTAGTAATTAGCAAAAAACTTAAGCTTTACCCCCTTTTGAAGGGTGTAGCTAGTTAAGTCAATGGACTAGAAATAGGAGGCATTATTTGATTATTTGATTTTCTATGAAGGAAATTACATGGCTTGTGTTACACTGTCTTAAAGGGACTACCTCTACCCACCTTGTGAAATATTCAGTGGCTGTTAAAATGTATTTGTGTTGTAATGAGGATACGGGGTTGATGGGTCCGATGAAATCCAATCCCCACTGCTGAAATGGGAATTGGACTGCTATTGGCTGCAAGGGGTAAGCAGGTTTCTTAACTTTGCCAGCACACTTCTGGAAAGGCTCACACTTTCTGACAAATGCATGGGTATCTTTGAATAGGGTAGGCCAATAGTATCCTACCCTGATAATTTTGTGAGCCGTGGTATCACCTGAGAAGTGTCCGCCTGCAGGTCCTACATGAAATTGAAACAGGAAATCATCAATCTGATATTTTTCCAGGCATCTGAGAAACACTCCATCATAATTCTTTCTAAAAAGAACATCATTTATAAGTTGATAAGGGGTTGATTTCAGCCTTAATGCTCTACATTTTTTGGGATCTAGGTTCTCAGGAGAAAACCCATTTTGAAGAAAGAATCTGATATGATCATACCATTCAGATGTCGTAGTTTCAAGTGCATTCACAAAACCTGTAGGAGTAGCTTCTTCATGTTCCCAATCAGCTTGCTGATTTTCAGGGTCATTTGACTGGGCAGTGAGCTGACACAAACCCTGTCCTCTGACAATCTTCACAGGCTTAATCTCCAAATCATATTCTTGAAGGGCGTTCATCCAATGAGCTCTGTTTTCTCCCAACTCCTTTTGGATGAGGACATTGCAAATTTCTGCATAAGGGACAATCACCTTAGTTATGGACTTCAAAAGATAAGGCCTATAATGTTTTACTGATTCGTATACTGTTTAGGCCTGCTTCTCAACTTGGGAGTAATTGAGTTCAACCCCTTTGAATGTCGAACTCAAGAAAAAATGGGGATTTCGATATCTTCATGATTTTTCTGCATGAGGACATGTGCATAGGAAAAGTCAGTAGCAAATGTATACAATATAAAATATTTATTGAAATTCGGGGACATGAGAGCAGGTGCTTCTGCTATAGTTTTTCAAATTTCAGTAAACACATTTTTCTGTACTTCAGACCACTTAAATGGTACATATTTTTTTACCAAAAACTATAGGGGTTTAACTATTTGAGAAAAATTAGGAACAAATACTAGAACAAAATTAATCTTACCCAAAAATGACTGCATTTCCTTACGAGAGTTAGGAAGGCTGATCTTGGAGATTTCTTCGATGCGTTCAGGATCAATGATCATACCTTCTTTTGAAACTAAGAAACCCAAGAACTTACCTTCAATTACTGCGAAGATGGAATTCTTGGGATTAAGGGAGATGTTGAATTTCCTGCACCTTTCAAACACCTGTTTTAGCATAGACAAATGATCCTTTCATCTTTTAGAGTAAATGGTAACATCATCAAGGTACACAACAACATAATTGTGGATCAAACCCCTGAAAGCTATGTCCATAGCTCTCTAGAATGTGGCTCCTACGTTTATTAGTCCAAACAACATTCATCTATATGTGAATGTTCCCTAAGGGGTCCTGAAATTAGTTTTAAGTCGATCTTCAGGTGCAACCAAGACTTGGTTGTAACCAGAAAAACCGTCTAGCAGCGAAAACATCTCTGATCCGACTACCTTCTGTAAGATCTGCTCCATCGGAGGAATAGGATAGTTGTATTTTTTAGAGGTACGGTTTAGGTTCCTGAATTCTATGCAGAGTTTGATTTCTCCATTCTCTTTATGAACAGGGACCAAGTTAGCTATCCATTGCGTATGGAGGACGAGAAATATGATCCTAGCCGAGAGCAGTTTGTCTAGTTCTTTCTTAACGAAAGGCTCTAGCATTAAAGGAAATTTGAGGTCTAAAATGGGCCTCCTAAGGAAAATAATAAAATAATATTTAAAATAATAAAATAATAGTTAAAATAATAAAATAATATTTAAAATAATAAAATAATAGTTAAAATAATAAAATAATAGTTATTAATTTTGGAGGAAGAATGAAAAAAACTACTTTCTGTGTTCATATTTTTGACATATCTCACTGTGTTTTTACTCAAATTCTGAGTAGTAGAGCTCGTTGGATGTGGAATTCAATTCCACATCCAATAAAAACCCACAGTGCATACTTTTGATGGACCTCGCTACACCAAAAACAAGAAATACTTGAAAAAATGTGATGATGACATCATCATCACATTTTTCAGGTATTTCTTGTTTTTGGGGTATCAAGGTCTGTTAAAAGTATGCATTGTGGGTACTTGTTGGATGTGGAATTAAATTTTGCATCCAACAAGATCTCCTGCTTAGAATTTGAGTAAAACCACAGGGAGATATGTCGAAAATATGAACAAAAAGAGTAGTTTTCTTTTATGACAAATATGTCAATTCAATCATTATGGTTGACTCATTTTATTGAAATTCTATTGGTTCTTGAATTCCAACTCACAAATTTTTTTGTTTGCGCATTTTCTTATAAGGCCCGTTTTAGACCCCAAATTTCCTCTAATGACTGGGGTACATTTTCCTAAATTTCTGTTGATAGGTTTTTACATCAGGTTTCATAGGAATGTTATGATGCATGAAGGTAGTATCAAAGGTCCTGAGTTCATCGTATGTCCAGGGAAGAACGTTTTTATATTCACTACAGAGTTTGATAAAACTTCTTCTTTCGTCATGGGAACAGTGTATTCCAAGATTGACAAATTGGGGTTCATGCTCTGTTCCTAAGTTAAAGGGGTGTGATTCAAGGTCGAGCTTTGAGTCTTGCAATTGATGGTTTATCTAAATTTATCTTTTAAATCATAGAATTTCTCCAGACTGATGACAGATTTGGGGATGATGTTGGAAGGATCGAACAGAGACTTCTCGTGATCAGTTTCATCAATATCCATACCCTTGAAGGTATTTTGGGTTGAAAGGAAATTCAAGTATTTGATGATCATCATCAAACACATTCCAATTTGTGACATTGTTGGGTATTGAGGGTCTGTACATCAATTCGATAGAAAATGTTTGTGGAGACAAGCCTTCAAGAGGGATCAGTCTAGATGCAGCGTTGGCTAGGAGATCTGCATAAAAGTTCTAGGATCTAGGAACATACCTAATATTAAACACTGAGAAAGAACTAGTCATGTCCTTGATTAATATTTGATAATTAACTAGGTGTGGAGATAGACAGCGTATCTGATTCCGTACCTGTTTCGCAATGATTTCGGAGTCTCCCACACATTCAATTTCTTCAACTCCCATATCGATAGCTTTCCTCAGTCCTTGGACTAAAGCCTCATACTCAGCCATGTTATTCATACATTCAAATTCCAACCTACATGCAATCATGGTTTTGATCCCTTTAGGATCAGTAAGTACACATCCTGTTCCTGCTCCTTCCTTTGACCTGGAGCCATCAAAAAACAAGGTCCAAACTATAGGATCAATTTTGAAATTGGTATTTACATTATATACATTATGAACAATAGTGCTAGATAATGGAACAAATGTAAAATGAGTTACCTGAGAGTGTTTATGCTCATTCTCTATTAGTGATACATCAGTAGGTAAGTCTCTAAAGAAAGTGTCAAATGTGAAATGTTCAATTTGATTGTTAAAGAAGGAGATAGATTCATTGGAACCATCGAGATTAGTTACCCTTTTTTTCATGAAAGGTTCTCTGTCAACTTTGAGCTTATTAGGCTTCCTGTTAAGAGTGTTATAGCTCAAAATGAAACTTCTCTTCCTGTGAACACTTTCCCATGATTCCGTCGCATGTCAACATTTCCATAATGACACTTCATGAAAAGTCACTGAAAAAACACCTAATTTGGAGGACCTATATATTGAGTTTTATAACTCCGTTTAACCTCATCTATACACCATTGGAAAGGTATTTCAGTTAGCTAAAAATTTCCAGAAGACACCAAATTCTGAAAATTCCTAGAAATACCCTTAAAATGAGTTTTTTTTTCTATATGCGACTTGCCCTTAAGGAAACCCGCGAATGACACGCAACTTGTCAGTTATACAACCCGCATGTGCTTTTATACGTGACTTTATGTACTAGAAAACCACATATAATTTTTGTGTACATGACTATGGTATTTAGCAACTTGCATATGCCTTTTAAAAATGTCAAAAACACACCTTTTGAATTTCGGGTAGTTTGGGTACTTATGCAACTGACTCCTTCAATTGTAACTACTTTGTCTTCGCCCCTAACTCTTCCTTAACCATATAAATAGAGGTAGGGAGGTCCATGAGAGAGGAATTGAATATTTGCATTGTTATGATGGAGGATTTGGAGCTCTCTTTTCCCACACCTTTTCCCTAGAAGCATTCCTTTTGTGTTGCAGAGGTTGGAGGCTGAGTTCCTTGGAGAAGAGAAGCAGCAGAACTGGATCAAGGTTTCGTGAGGTGCTAAACTTGAAGAGAAGGTATACTTGTACTTGTTTTAAAGATTAATAAATATGTGATGTCCTTCTTCTTCCCCAAATAATTTTTCAATGTGTGATTTAATTTATGTTTATTATCATATGATGATGTTAGTCAGATTATTATCTCATGTTTATTTGATTATCATTTGTTTATATGTGGTCATAATGGTTTGAGGAAGGTATAACTTGTTTTGCAGGTCTCTTGGAGCGAGAGGAGAAAGAAGTGGATTGAAGAGAAATATTGGACCAGCCTTCAGTTAATCAGGTGTGGACCTTTCTAATCTCTGATCTTGCTTGTATTTACTTGTAGAACTATATGCATCCACCTTTCAACCCCAGTATGTTGATGGCCTCTTAAACCCTAGCCATAGGATACTTTCCTTTACAACAGAATTGACAACTCCACTGGGGATAGCCTTGTCTATTTGGGGTTTCTCTTAATTTCTTTCAGGTCCTTCTTGTCATTTAGGAACACCTTATAGGTCTAATAGAACACTTCCCCTGCCTTCCTAAGGCAGTTTTTGACCTTTTTTTGGGAGTTTTTCCACCCATACGCGACTTGCAGACTGAACAGTTGTGTGTCTTATTTGGTACACATGACTATGTATACTATCAACCCACATATGACTTGTTGTATTGGAAACCCACGTATGACACGCGACCTGTCGGTAGTACAACCCGTGTATGCCCCTAAAACAGTGTTTTTTTTCTACTGTTGTGGGATGTTTGGTAGGTATTTTGGTGTCCTCTACAAGTGCATGACTCCAAGGAGTTAGTGTCATGCTTTTTGGTTGTTCTTTATCTATGTGGTAATCCATTTTATAGCATTAGGGTTTTCTCTTTGCTCTTTCCCCCACCTCCTTGGCTTGGCATGATTTTTGGCTTATGTTTCTGATCAGCCTATGTTAGTGATCTTTGTCTGAGTTCAGAAGCTTGTTGGTGTTGGTTTCCTTCTTGTTTTGTTGGTTAAATTCACCATGCCAAAGTAGTTGACTTGTCTCTTATACAAGCCTTCCTTCCAAGTAAGGTTTATGCTGACTTTAGTTCATTATAGAGTTTGTTTGGTGGTTGTATTGCAGAGTTCCTTTTGTTTTGTTCTTGTCATTTGCATAATTTTGTTTGTAGGTATTTTTTCTTTTGCATTTATAAAAGAAAATTAAAAAGAACGTATACTTGTTTTTTTTGCTTTCCCCCCTACCTCCTTCTTTGGCTTGACCTTGTTGGACAAGGTACCGAGCAACCTCTGTTTGTAGGTCTAGATTGATACTTAGGAATTCTTTACCTTTGTTTATGTTAGTCTTATTGCTCAGTCTCTTCATTCCAAAGTTGTTGTCTTGTTTAATTTTGCAAGCCTTCTTTTCAAGAGAGGTTATATCTAACTTTAGGGAAACCTAGGGTTTGTTTGTGGGGTGCAGAGTAGTTGTCTATTTGCTTTTCTTATAGTACTTTCTTGCATTAGTTGATAGGATGATTTTTCTTTTGCATTTATAAAAGAAAAAGACAAAAACACATGTTTGCTTTATATGCATGTAGATTAGGTTTTTAGTCTAGATTGCATAGCATATCATTGTTTTTGAAAAAATAAAAATAAAAGAATTTGTTCTTTTGTGGCTTTCAAGTTTCTATTTGAAAAATAAAGAGAATAGTTTTTTCTTTTTGCATTTCATTTCTCTTTGCTTAGTCATTTTGTTTCAACTTTGAGTCAAAACACCACATAAGTTTCACGCCATTTACCCTATGACTAAAAACAACCCTTAAAATAAACGATATAATTTAAAAATTACTAGTAAGTTTTATTTTATAGGGTCATACACCAACTAGCTCAGGCTAGACTTGTGGATTAGGGAGTTTTAACTCTCCACAAGTATTTAAATTTCAAACGTAGTTGGCCTATCACTAGGTAAATCCTTTTCTACGTTGATTGTATCTAGGAAGCTCCTCTCAAACGGGAGTTAAGCATGAGGCCGTGTGGAGACTTGGACTGAGGAGATAACCCTCTGATTCCTTGTCAAAGCGTAGACCAAGGTTTTTACGCATCTGGGGATTCTGTCTTAGACAGGGTTTTGGGCTCAGCTACCCTGCCCATGCGTACGAATCAGGCTTGTGACTGTCCCCCGAGACTATCAATATAGTTAAGGTATCCTTTAGTCTCTTCGACATCTAGGGTTCATACACAGGTACACCGGAAGGCTATTTCTAGTTGACCTTGGACGGGCTTGGAAGGAAACCCTGGTAGAAAGTGTGGGAGGGCGGTGGGTGATTCCTCTGCTTGTGCCTAAGAACATCTATAGGGACACCAAGTAACTATCTGTCATATTTCTTTTGAAAAGCATATCTTATACCTGTTTGTCTGTTTTGCTTTAGGAATTTTTAGTGAGTGCTGTGTGGTTTGTCTGTATTTAGTGTGCCTTTAGGTGTGTGCTTTGTAATTTTGGTTTCCTATTAACCTCATACTTTGTCTCCTAGTTTGAAACTATGGCTAACACCCCTTTGAACACCAACCAAGAGATCCCCATGCTGGGAACTCCTTGTACTATTCCTCTCATGGGGAATGTTGGTGTTCCCTTGATGGCCACCCTGAATCTTCCTGGATTCACCCTAGGGCTATCGGTGTGGTTGTTTTCCACTCCAACTATCCTGAATGATCCTGATGCTTCTCAAGTAAGATCCTTATATCAAGGGCATCAAAACACTACTTCCCCTTCACCTGTAGTTTATTCTCCTCCTCCTTCTACCTCATGCGGTGAAAGTACTAATACTAGTAACTGGTATTCTAAAAGGAGTAAAAGAAGGAGGAATAGGAAGAAGGCACATAAGCAAGGGGGCACCTGCTCAGCCTCTGCAGGTCAAGTTGAACCTCACCACCCAGCCTCTGTTTTTCATGCTAGGGACACCTATCCAACCTCTGCAGGTCATGTTGGATCTAAGCACTCAACCCCTGCAAGTCAAGTTAATCTTCACCATCCAACCTCTATGCTTCATGCTGGTGGGATCCTTCCAACCTTTCTAGGTCATGTTAGATCTAGTCACTCGGCCTCTGTGGTTCATGCTAAGGGCACCCGTTCAACCTCTGTTGTTCAAGTTGAACCTCCCCATCCAACCTCTACAAGTCATGTTGGATCCATCCATCCAGCCTCTATTGTTCATGCTGGTGGGATCCTTCCTACCTTTCCAGGTCATGTCGGATCCAGTCACTCATCCTTTGCAGGTCATGCTGAGGGCACTCGTTCAACCTCTGTTGTTCATGTTGGTTGTGCCCATCCAACCTATGCAAGTCATGTTGGACCTAGTCTCTCAGCCTCTTCAAGTCATGCTAGGGACAGTCTCTTAGCCTCTGCATGTCATGCTGGGGGAAGTCTCTTAGCCTCTACAAGTCATGCTGGGGGCAGTCTCTTAGCCTCTATGGTTCATGCTGAAGACAATCCATCAGCCACTACGAGTCATGTTGACACTGTTGAAAAGACTACCCGTTCAAAACACAAGCCCAAGTTCCCTTGTAAGCTTTGTGAGGGAGACCACCTTACTTATAAATGCCCTTTTATCGCGGAGATGCGAAGAGTTTGGTTTCATGGTCATCCTGTTTTTGAACATTCTGAAGCTTTTCAACAACCAACCTCTCTTAGTCAGGTTGGACCTAGTCACCCGGCCTCTGGTTTTCATGCTGGGGGCAAAATCTCATCCTCTGCAGGTCATGTTGAGAGCAAACAGTCATCCACTGCTAGTCATGTTGACACCGTTGAGAAAACTAGTCGTTCGAAGTGCAAAATTAAGTTCCCTTGTAAGATATGCAAGGGAGATCATCTTACTCACTAGTGCCCTGCTATCGTAGAGGTGTGAAGAGTGTGGTCTGAGACTCAAGAATTTCCTTCTCCTGAACATCCTATAGTTTCTCAACAACCTACTCAACCTTTGGTTGATCAAGTGGTCGAACAAATCTCAGATTTGGTTGATCCCACTCTTCTTTCGAAGAGTGATCCTGATTTGATTGAACTAATGACATCTTTGGTCAATCCCACTCTCCCTTCAGAGAGTGACTTTCATGAAGCGGTTGAATCGAATTCAATATTGATCAATCCCACTCTTCTTTTGGAGAGTGAAGTGTCTACTAGTCACATTTTCTTCACTGCCAGTTCAGAACTTACTGAACAAGGGGGAACTGAACTCGCTTCGGATCAACCCCCACCAAGCTCCCAGATTGCTTCTTTTGATTGGGATAGCCTAGTTGAGCCGCGCATTCCTTCTGATGCACCTTTCCAGATAAAGGTCAAAGTTGAACAATATACTATTGCTCATTGTATTGTTGATGAAGGAGCCTCAGTTAGTATTTTGTTTGCTCGTGCTTGGCGAGGCATGGGATCTCCTAGCCTTGTGTCGACTGCTAGTTAGTTACTGGAGTTTGATAGAAGAACTTGTATAGCCTTGGGAATTATTGCTCAAACACCTGTTACTTTGGGTGGGAAGACCATCTTAGTTGACTTCATGGTGATAGAAGACCCCTTGGACTTCAATATGCTCCTCAGATGTGATTATGTCTATGACATGCAAGCTGTGGTGTCAACATTATTTTGTGTGATGTACTTTAATCATGGTGAAGAAATTGTCACTATCGATCAGTTTAATTTTCTTGATCCACCTCCTGACCCAACTAGAGACCAGGAATTTCCTTTATTGGTTCCCAGTGTTTCTATAGACACTAATGTGCCACAAGTGCGCTATGTGGCCTCTTGTCCTTTGCGTTCAATTGCTACTGAGAAATAGTCTATGTTTTCATGCTTACCTTCTCAGGACTTGGTCCTAGTAGTTGACCAGGTGACTCATTCTATATAGACTGTAGAGCCTTCTCTCCACTCTGTTGATCCATTTGAAAGTTTAGACATGTGTCCTATCTCAGATGATCTCCTTCCTTCAGATGGAGTCTTCCTAGAGTCTTTGATATAGTTTGATCTTCTCTTGGATGTTGGTTCAGTTGTGACTAAGTCTAACCCTGATTTTCCTAGTAATCCTGACCCTTATTCTTATGTAGGTCTTGTTGAGTCTTTTGACTTTTTCTTCGGACAGCAAGTCAGTGATCCTGATGAGTTTGATTTTTCTTATGAATTTTTCAACTCCTGTGATACTGAGTTTGTTCCTGCAGACTCTATCTCCCTTGTTGATTTTTTCTCTCCTTCTAAGGTTGATCTTACTGGTTATAAACCCTCTATCCTTGGTTCTATAGAATCTCCTTTGATTGATTCTTCCTTGAATTTACCTTTTGTAGAAGATAGAAAAGTCACATGTGTTTCTGCCAAAGTGACCTGCGTCGAATCATTTCTTCTGAATATTATCCTGATGTTGTTGTTTCTTGGAAACAGGATTTGTAGTTGGATTCACAACTGTTTACTGGCCTCGCTTTGTTGTTCAAGTTGTAACTACATTTGCATGTATCCTACTCGTTCTTTTGATCCTGATGTCGGCTTCCACACTTTTAGCTCAGTGTATAAGCCCTCATCTTTGTTTTCATCATCGCTAAGCCTTGTATCATTTTGCCTTTGCAACTTGACACCTTTTACCTTGAGGAGACGTTCCCCAAGTGTATTTATCTTGCTCTCTTTCCTTGCATTATGCATAGGTTTGTTCCTTGAGCTTGGAACTAGTTTCACCTGTCTATGACACTCGTCTCCTCGTATTTAGAGCATTCTTTCTGCTCTCCTTCGAGCTCGTTAAAAATAGTAAGGAGGTCACGAGTTGAATTTTCCGGACTTGTTAAAAATTCACAGGAAATATTTTGAGTTTCTTTAGGCCCAAGTCTGACTCCTCAAAATAGACTTGACTGCCAAGTAAACTTGTCCATTCAGGCTCATTAAAAATATGTGAATGGGCATCCACATTGGTGGTAGGTTATCTATTTCTTAGACCATGTGGAATAATATGAGAAAGGAACACTCTCTTTTCTTTTGAATTGAGAAGAGTATTCTCAGGCATAGGTTTATCACTTTTCCGGACCTAAGGGACTAAACTTACGGAAAAGGAACCCCCGGTATGAGCTTAGTTTTCTCTTTTTTCGTGCTCTGGACCAAAACATGAAAAAGATTCTGAGTGTACTTTATGTCTTTGTCATGCTCGTTAAAAACTAAAGAACAAAGCATTGAGTTTGTTGTTGTAAGCCCCATTTCTTGTAATCAAATGGATCTTTCCGAGTGATCTTGCCTTCCTTCACACTCGTAAAACTCAGGCTATATGCTGCTTTTGAAGGAACATTGGGTAGGTGGTAATTTAACCTTTTTTCGGACCTTCCTGAATAAATACAAAAAAGGTGCACCTTTTCTTCTTCAGAAGTTAAGAGAGTTCTTCTTTGGTATGTTTTATACTTTTTCGGCCTCAGGAGACTAAATTGGACGAAAAAGGACCCCCCTGGAGTCTTATTTGGAGTTTTCAGACTCTCTAAACTATGAAAACACTGTCGAGCATGTACAAGTTCGGGCTCGTAAAATCCACAAACCAATGCTTTATCAAGCATTCTTCTTTCTTTTCTTTGAGCTTTCCAAAAACGAAGATGGTATTGAGTTTTCTTTCTTGGACTCATTAAACCTTTACAAGAAAGAGGGGAAGGGAAGTTCATTCACATTTTTTTTACATCATGGAAGCAAGTCTTGTTTACTTGAAAAAAGCACCAGTTTTGAGTCTATCAACAGTTGGGTCCTAGTATTTTGACCTTCTCCCGATTCAGAGTTTCTCACTCCTCCAGTTGGTCTCTTTTCCAATTATATGGGGAATCTGTCAATGTCTCCTACATTGCAGATTTGTGTCGTTGGTTATTTTGTGTCAAAAGCTGCCTAAGTCACTTTTGTGTCATGCTCACTGTTCAAGGATTAAACCTTTGTAGACCATTCTGTAGTTGCCTTGACCTTTTGTGTCAGCCATTCCCTGGTATCAATTCATTACATCATGTATTCGGCGTTCCTTGTCATGAAATTTAGTACCAATTCCAGATCCAATTAGTCTTTGACTTACCTCGTGTTGGATGATGAAGGATGCCTCAATTCCTTCCTTCCAACGGATCTCTTCCTATCGACTGTAACACATCTTGCTTTGGGGATGAGATTTAGAGTTTTATGACAGTACCTTGGGGATTGTTGTCATCAGTGACAATTTCCCTCGCTATTGGGTAGTGGGAATACCTTAATGTCTCCTACTCAATGGATTCTTCAAGTGTTCGACATCAAGGCCTTATAATCACACTTGTTAGAATGTACTAGGTACCTTGGGGACCATTTTCATTAATGATGGTTTCCCTCGTGTTTGTTAATGGTCCTCATTATTGACCGATAATCAAACGGTTTCCTCCATGTTTGACTTCAACTCTTTTATTCGCATAGTTAGGATTCGTACCTTTTGGGCGGTTTGGATTGAAGACCTTGGGATGACAGTAGCATCGTCTTCTGCTATTGCCTGAGTTGCGCAAGACCTTGTTATGCTTTATATGACATTTTGTTGAGACATAGATCCACCTTGTATTTTTGTGGTTATGATCGATTGTTGAGCATGGATCCACCTTGTTCATTTGTGGCCATGACTCCTTTAGATTTGATATGGCGCCTTTTTGCATATTGAGCGACCATGATAGTTTCATCAGTTATACATATGTTGGATCTGCCTGTATCTTTATGGCGATGTTTTGTATATGGACTTGTATGTACTATAGATCAGTTTTTCTGACATTTATCTCTCTTACAGGTACCTTTGTTCGAGCCTTTCAATCTTGGATTCTCTGCTCTCTCCATACTCAGCTGTTTCCTTTATAATGTATTTCGGCTATCGTCTTCCCCTCTAACCTCACATATTTTGGGGCATCTATTATATCTCAAAATGACACTTCTCTTCCTGTGACCACTTTCCCATGATTCTGTCGCATGTCGACATTTCCATGATGACACTTCATGAAAAGTCACTAAAAGTCATTGAAAAAACACCTAACTTGGAGGACCTATATCTTGATTTCTATAATTTTTTTTAACCTCATCTCTACACCATTGGAAAGGTATTTCAGTTAGCTAAAACTTTCCAGAAGACACCAAAGTCTGAAAATGCCTAGAAATACCCTTAAAATGAGTTTTTTTGTCTATATGAGACTTGCCCTTAGGGAAACCCGCGTATGACACGCGACTTGTCAGTTATACAACCCACGTGTGCTTTTTTACGTGAATTTCTATACTAGAAACCTACGTATACTTTTCTTGTATGCGACTGTGGTATTCAACAATCCACATATGCCTTTTAAAAATGTCAAAAACATGCCTTTTGAATTTCGGGTAGTTTGGGTACTTATGCAACTGACTCCTTCAGTTGTAACTACTTTGTCTTCGCCCATAAATATTCCTTAACCATATAATTAGATGTAGGGAGGTCCATGAGAGAGGACTTGAATATTTTCATTGTTATGTGAGAGGATTTGGAGCTCTCTTTTCCCACACCTTTTCCCTAGAAGCATTCCTCTTGTGTTGCAGAGCTTGGAGGTTGAGTTCCTTGGAGAAGAGAAGCAGCAGAACCGAATCAAGGTTTCATGAGGTTCCGAACTTGAAGAGAAGGTATACTTGTACTTGTTTTCAAGATTGATAAAGATGTGATGTCCTTCTTCTTCCCCAAATCATTGTTCAATGTGTGATTGAATTTTTGTTTATGATCATATGATGATGTTAGTCAGATTATTATCTCATGCTTATTTTATTATCATTTGTTTATATGTGGTCATAATGGTTTGAGGAAGGTATAATTTGTTTTGCAGGTCTCTTGGAGCGAGAGGAGCAAGAAGTGGATTGAAGAGCAAGCTTGGACCAGCCTTCAGTTAATCAGGTGTGGACCTTTCTAATCTCTAATCTTGCTTGTATTTACTTGCAGAACTATATGCATCCACCTTTCAACCCCAGTATGTTGATGGCCTCTTAAACCCTAGCCATAGGATAATTTCCTTTACAACAAAGAGGAAACCCCAAGTGACACCAATCAGTAGCAAAGTAACCTTTGAGTTTCTCTGACCAATCCTGACTCATCCACATACCATAGGTCTCTAGAATATCCACAATCACAATATCTATTATTTGATGAATCTGAGGATCTGCAGATAGTATGAGAAGTACATTTCTCAGCCTCCCTACCACTTTAACCTTGGATCTATCTAATTGCACAATCTGAATAGGGCAGTTTTCATAGGTGGCATTAAGCTTCTTACACACCGAAAGGGGCATAGTATTAGATGAAACACCTGAGTCTACCATACAGTTATGCACATTCCTGTTAAATATATCAAAGTTAAGTAAGAAGGGAGGAGTACCCTTGCTTCAAGGCTTAGGATGGTTTGTACAAGAAAGAGTCAATGTTATTATTCTGAGCTTCTTGGGGTTACTTTATAATCATGCTTTTAGGTAAGGAATCCCTTATGGAAGGGATTTTGAGAAGGTCAAATAATGATATGTTTTCTTTGAATCCCTTAAGATCCTCGGCCAAGTTATATTCTGGCTCAGGAATGAGGGTATCCTTCTGAGTTTGATCTTTACCTTTGCTAGTGGTTTGTGTCGAAGGAGATGACTCTTGGGGAGGTGGCCCTTTAGAACTGGTATTGTACGTGTGTTGGAGATTAAAAGCTGTATCTGTTTTCTTCTTCTTCTTCTTCTTCTGAAAAGAATCTCACATAGATGACCTGCTAGTCATCCTCCTCTTCCTCTTGGGGAGGCTATGATTCTTGAGTGGACTGGTCTTCAGAGGTTTCTAGGGTGTCTGGTGTTCTTACAACTAAGGATTTCAAGATAGAGAAAATATCTTCTGAGGTGAACCCCTCACTGGGATTTGGAGGTGGTGGATTTTGAGGAGGTTGATTTTGCCACCTAAAAGGTGGCCTATTGAATCCTCTATTATTTGATTGATTTTCATTGTTTGTCTTTTTGAGATCTACCATCTCGTTAGACATATTTTGAAGGAGCTTCTTCACGTCACGCATATTGAATGGATCTTGGATGGAAACAATAAGTTTAAGGGAACCATTAGTTTTTCTACGTGAGGTAGATGATTGTTCGGATGTAGAGTTAGGGTTTTCTTTGAGACAGAACATGTCTCTTTTGACCTGAATGGCTTCGGAGAAAGCATCTTGCAAATATTCTTTATGGGCCCTTTTTACCCACATGGCTATTTGGGTTGGGAGACCCTTAATATAGTAAGCTATTAGTAATTCCTCAACAGGAAGTACTGTATTCGGGATCCTATTCTTTAAATATGGAAACCAATGATTGTAGTCTTTGACTCTTTCTTTACCCTTAGTTTTCATGGAAGAGAGCTCTATTACTAATTCCTCTGGGGTTTTGTCATCCCCAAAATTTTGAGTGAAGAGTTCGGAAAACACATCTCATGATGGGATGGAGCTAGATTCTAAGGGAAAGTACCAGGTAGAATGTTTTCCCTCAAATGTGTAAGGGAACAATCTACAAACCATGTCCTCATGGATAACATTTATAATTCTAATGGATTGCATGAAGGATTTTATGTGGTCTTCCACAAGAATATTATCATCTGGATTAAATTTTGGAAGCCACTTCTCGGGATTTTTAGGTAATTTATGCTCATCGCCTAAGATGAATATGACATCCCCAACTAACCATGTCCTGTTAGGTTGCTCGTCAGCCATCGAGATAGATTTTGCTGAAGACTCTGAATATTTGGAATCCGACGATTCATCAGATGAAGATGAAGAAGAGGGAGGAGACAGGGGAGGCCCTCCCACTTGGATGTTGTGTCGATGAGTTGCTGACTCTGGAAACAAGGCACCTACATCTAACCCAAGAGTATATGGCTCACTAAAAAGGTCATGATATCTTTCAGTGTTTTGATCACCTAGGCTTGGGTTGTCTTGGTTACTAAGCTGAGGAAAATCTTGAGTAGGATGATCTTTAGCGAACTTTCTTCTAAACTTGGAAACGTTGTGGGAATTAACCTTCAATAGCTATTCAACTGTGATGGACCCTATAATGGCGATATGAGAAATTATATGTCTGACGTGGTAGCTTGTACTTGTCCAGGGGTAACTGGAACAGTGTCTGAAACTTGAGCTACTTGTTGCCCTGAGGTAGATGTGCTAGTGCGACTACGAGTAATGATAAGATCTCTTGCTAGAGGAGGTGTATGATTATTTTGTTTAGGCATGATGTGTTGACCCTCCTTCTAGTACCATTTGTTGAATCCCCAATGGTGTATGTGGATGATTAGGGTGTTCAAGGCTTACAACACACGAAGAAAACCTAGCCAAAGGCTTCAAACAATCCCACACAGGTATTGTTCTATCCTCGAGCTGTTTGGTATGGTAATCCCCCATAGATACTTATGTAGCCTTCGTTGGCTTATGGATGGATTTGATCCAGAATGGATCTGTTTTCGAAAATGGAAAAAAAAGATTTGAGAAAAAGAAAGAGGGAACTTAAACCTAACTAGGAAAAAGAAACTAATCTAAATCTAAACTACTTCAAATGGAGTTGAATAATTAATAGGTGGTCTTGAGCTGCATAAAGAATAGACAATTCATGATATTAAAAAAAATGTAAATAGAATGAGACCACACTTACTGAGATTACCTATTGTTTAATGAAAACTAAACAATAATAAATCAGAATAAAACCATTCAAGATAACCTGAAAGTGCTCAAGCTAGTTGAAAAACCAACTTATAAGCTATGAAACTCTTACTGCTGAAACATTTGCAAAAATAGATAAAAAATAGTTCATAAAATAAATTTCATGAATTTTTATCGATGTATTAATAATTAAAAGAGATAAATCAAACTTAAATTAACACACTAACCAATTGCAAATGAACCACAATACTGTTTGATCATTTGGAATAAGAGAAGTGAAACTATGAAAGAAATTTGATATATCAAATACAAAAGATAAGAGTTGCAACACAGTATTATATTTAGAATCCTCTATAACAAATTACATAAAAGATATTCGCAAAAGATGAAGTGTCATTCGATCCGTTGTATCAGTCTCCCTTCCAAAATTCAAAAGTTCAAGAGCCCTTGATACATTGAATATCATTTACTTAAAGAATTATTACAAACAAATAGAATTCCCCCTAAAGGGGATCGAAAAACTAAACAAAACTAATATCCTAGGAAATAGTTTTAGCCTCTCCAAATTCACAGTAACTCCTCGATATCAGGAAAAGTGGCTGATTATACACCTAATTGAGCATTACATTTAAAATCTTCGACCTCATTCTTAGCCAACTTATGCCAAATTCGGATGTAAACATGGATCTTGCTTTGCACTGCGAATGGTTGTTTGATTAACTGCTCCATATCACGTATGTTGATGTGGTCCAATTCCTTTATTTTCTCCTCCTACTCATCTCTTCATTTCTCAACCTGCTTGAGAATAAGTCCAGCTAGACATGCCTTCTCAATAAGCACCATGGTAGGAAAGGATAAGTCAGTCATGATATGATCCACTGCATACCACCTCCTGCCGCAGATAACCTAAGATTTATTTATGGCATCAGCCACTGTATCATCCAAGTATTCCCATGCTCTCAGAATAGTTCTGACTCTTTTAAACTTAAAAGGGGTGAGAAGAGTGATATTATCAGGCCTCTCCTTCATGTACCTCTGTCAATGAGCGACTTCATCATAAGCTTTTGAATCTTGCTGTCCTTTCTCAATTAGGTCCTCCAAATCCAAAGATATCTTTTCAACCACTGTATGAGCCTCAAATATATCAGTGAGAGTTCCAAACAACTCACATATCAAATCAAAATGTTCCCTGTTAATTCTGATAGCAAGCTCCTTAAACTCTTCTTGGGAAAACCTGGAAAATGAAGATGAAGTTGCACTTGCAGTTGCATCACTAGTACAAAATGAGGAATTAGCTACCAGGTGACCAAAAATTCTAGTCACCATAGGTTTTTCAAGTGATTTACTACTAAATATGAGCAATTTTGATTGACCCAACTATAAATGACTAAAATTAATGACTAATTTAGTCACCAGTTAACAAATATGACTAGATAATAGGTGATAGAGTTAAAAATGACTAACAAAAATGACTAATTTAGTCACGACATAAAAAATGACAAGCCAAAAGAATACGAATTAGTCATTTATGTTAGTCATTTTTAATTGTGTCATGGAAAATTGCAATTGTGACAATGCAGTGTTACAATTTAGTAATTTGTTGGTCATTGGGCAGACCCAGGTTTACTGTATTTAACCAACAACACCCCTAGATCACTGGCCCTTTCAGCGACAGACCGCAGAGCGGCCTGAAGTCTCACCCAAAGTGATTCTAATGGGTTGGCCAAATATTCAAGTGTCTTCGACCAGGTTCTGTGGTAGCCTGGGTGTCTCGCAGCTCTTCTAGCTTGCAAGATTTCTCTCTGCGCGATGCGCACTTCCTATTACTCGCAATGAATCCAACCCTGATCGCATCGCCATGCCTCGGACCACACGTAACTCCCTCCTACGCTAGATCCTCAACCACAATGCATTGCAGCTTCTCTGCTAGTGCGATATCGCCTCCCTACGATATCCTATTACTACGGCTCCGTGTACTTAGTGCTACTTGCTCCAACTTACGGGGCTCAACATACAAGGCTGCTTACCTCTGCGACTCTTAGTTATAAGAACTGAAACATAGGTAGGCTTTTATACAAATTTCTTAAGTATTTCATCTTGCAATTATTTCTATAGTGCTGTAAACTGAATAACACATACATACATTAACTGTAAGCAAGGTTCATGAAATAACTGATACATGCAACTATTAAACACAACACATAAATCAATCCCACAACACTCGATTTTAACGTGGTTCACCTCCAGGATGGAAGTTACGTCCACATAACTGTGTTTCTATTATAGCTTAGGGGAAGGTAAACACAGTTCTGCTACATCGCATATGCAGCTCGAGATCTTCTGGGTAACTCCGCACACAGCCTAGAGCCCTTCTCTCGTAGATCTCTTCTCTCCTATATATTGCACCTCTTACAATATACTCTTCCCTCTCTGTCAATCCCTGTGGATCATTACATGCATGCTCAATGAGCCGGCTACTGGTTACAGTAAGATAACTACAGCTAATAACAGAACTAGAGCTTGACTCCTATACACTTGACCAACTATTATATAACCTTATACAATTGTCCAACCAACCAACCAACCAACCCTTTAAAATACAAAAATACATCCCTTTATAGGCGGCCCGAAGGTCTCGCCATTACAACACTATGGGCCTGTCCCAACAGTAACCCAAACCCTAACTAGTGATAGTCAGCCTATCTGTACTTAAGGTGGCCACTTTCCATCACACCATAGCTCTCTGCGGTCTTCCATGCTTCCTGGCACTGATCATGGGTACTGTGCACCGCTTCCCTTTTCTGTCCTTCATCTTCAATACCTCGGCCTCGTTGCTTCTTTTCCTTTATGAGGGTAGCTGAGCCCTCCTATCTTCCACCGTTTCCTTCAATGCAGTGGGTGAGCTCTTTCTTCTCGGCCGCTCAGGTACCGTCATCTCCTTTGACTTTTCTGTTCGAACAGTCATGGTTTTCGGCTCTGATCTGCAGCTGGAAACATGCTACGGTGTCATAGCTCTACCTTATCTTCTCTCCGCCAAAACTATCTATCCTCTAAACTGGCATCTTCTTCTGTAGCTGTGGGACTCTGCTCCAACATAATTTTTGTAATTTGTCCAAATTCTATTAGTAATATTGGTTCCATGCACCTCGATCTTCAGAGATTCAAAAAAACAATTGCACAAATTTTCTATTGACCATCTTTATCCCTACTGCACCATTGAATCAAACCATTAAGCGCATGCCAAAGGAAAATTAGGTTCCTACAATAATGAATTAGGTACTAGAACCAGTACCATATCGATACCTATAAGCATCATAGATATTTGTTGATCCTTCAATGTAAGAGTCCTAATTAGTCCCATACTGAGGTGCTTTTCTAACTTCAATATAAATATCATGATCTGTGACTGTCGAACTAGCTGCACCAGTCGATGTAGCTTTACCAGACTCATTTCATTTAAACATCGTAGCAGTTGATCCAATAATAATTGAACCGGTGGAAGCGCCAAGAATAATATTTTAACCAATCAAAGACTCAATTATGATTAAAGTGGCCTGCTGACCCAGAACCAGTCTAAGATCCATATGTAGTAAAGGTAGAGGCCCGACCCCATCTCGGAGTTTCAGGTAAATATTTCGATTCCTCAACCTCTTACAGGCCCGACCTCACAGAATTTGATACGTCTAATGCAGTGATGACCTCTCCTTATCACTATCAAGTTAAACCTCCTTTATGCATTAGTGGCTAGGTAAAATTTTCATTTGACGTCACCACCCACCTGATTCACGATGTGCACAACTCTTCTCATCCAATGTCCTCGATCCAAGTTTATTATATATACTACTATAAAAAAAAATACCATTAAAACAGATCTTATATAATAATAAAACAAATATTATATTTATATAAAACACAAATTATTATATTTATATAAAACAAAAATTAATTAAATTTTATATTAATCATAATTTATAAAACCAAAGCCATTGATTTTCTATAGGTTTGGCTAAAGGAGGAGAAAAATGAAACCCTTCATCATTGTTGAGTGATGTCAAAGATTCATCAATAACATGGAGTTCTTGTTCTCAACTCAAAAGGTAATCCTGTCAAGATTCGTAAGTGCTTGGAGGACATGCAATGTTGAGTTTGACACACTAAATAAGTTTTCAATGCAAATGTAAATGTTCTTCTATTGAAACTAATAGATGCATAATGCTTATAAAATGAAATCCATGCATTATAATAGAGGGGGAAATTCTATGTGAGGAAATGCCCTTTATGCTTCCTGAAGAAAAAATGGTTGTCTTGTTGGAATGAAATTGTCCTCGTTATTTTCCTATTCATTTTCATTTTTATGTTGACAACAAGTTTCATCTTTTTCATTAAATGATGTCTTATGGTGCATCATGAATTGTCCATGCAAGTTTGGTAGGTGCATTGAATACATATATTAGTATAAGTCTTCATTGTTTATGTTAGTTACATTAGATGTTAGTTGTTAATTGTTTATGCTAGTTGCTTAGTATATATGTGCATAAAATACATAGATTGTCACTATGGTCACATTATGAGATTTAACGATTAGGGGATTTAGGGGTTAGGGGGGTTAGCTAGGGTTAGAAATAAACAAATGGGTTTATTAATCAATGCAATATATAAGCCTGGTTCCAATACCGGTTCATTTTCAATATTTTGTTTGATCCAGAGGAAATTGAACTAATGTCAATTGCGTGATCAACCAATGGGTAAAATTTGTTGGAATCTGAACATGTTAAGAATTGAACCCAGGGCCTGCCCCCGGCTGGTGGGTTTCTTTACTACTGAGCTCTCTGTCCTTTCCATGAAGGGCACCCTTAATTTTTTGTGTTTTCATAGAACCGTGCATTGCCATATGCGACATGTTTTTTTACTACAGAATAAATGAACCTTACGCTGTTGTGATCCACAAGTGAGCCTTGTTTATGAGCTTTGGCTGAAGTGTTTTGTAACACCCTAGTTTTGACCCCATTTGCATTAAATGTATCTGATGTATATATTGTAATTAATCATGGTGAGAAACGAAAGGAAAATGCCCCACCATCGATTTGGTCGTGTTATGTTCGGCAATTGAAATCATTGCTGATGGTATATCATGATACATGGCACATATTAGTTTTGGCATCATGTAAATATGCACTTTAATTAAAATGAACCCCAACCAGCTATGTCACTGCAACCATATTGAAAAGGGCATGATTTTCCTATGGATAAGGGGGGGGGGAATTGTTAAACCTTAATCCCATGCGGGAAAAGCCATGTGTCACCACCCTTTTTGTTTTACTCACCTTCCCTTGTCTCATCCAACTACCACCTTAAATGTTATGCTGAGTAGTTGAGGCAGTTATTGTTGGGAGTGGGGTGTGGCAGGATTGTCAGTCCTTGCCCACACACACACTCCACCAACAAATCGAACCTCACGTTGGGCAGAGGAAGGGAACTCTCCATTATTCCACTCTCTCCACAACGGTGCTGGAAACGCTCCAGCACTTCCCACTCGCGATTATCCATTGCCGCTCATCCTCACGCGTGGGGATGTCCTGTTCCTCATGCAGCGAGTTCTTTCTGTTTGGACTCACATAGTCGGGAGGGGAGCCATTTTCAGTTGTCATTCATGTATTCAATAGAGTGGTATCTGGTGTGCTTTCCCTCCATATTTTGGGCTCCAGTGTGAATTTTCCCGCATGCACAAGTTGGAAGTCTGATTTTCTTCCCCATTGCGGTCTGTGTAAGTTTTCCCAGTGGCTTCATTGTTGAGAACGAGTTGTTGTTTCCCCACATTGATGGTTTTGTCTGTTTTTACATTTTGGGCTACTATAAGCTGTTATGGAGGCGTTCTGGTCATGATAGGGCCAAGAGCGACTCAAGAAATTGTTTTCCCTATCCAAGCTATGAATCGCTTGTCTGACTGAGTGTATGCAGTGGTTGGTCTTCGGGCTATGTTGGAGTAGGGATGAGGGATTAGTTTGCTTGATAAACTTGGTGTGTTTGGGAACCACACAGACAGAGCTAGAGGGCTGGTTTTCTTCTCCATAACCCCTGAATAGCACTGGAAGGGAAGTGAGGGCCCGAGGGACTGGGTAGCAGAGAAGAGGCTGATTCCTTGTGTTGGGTGTCTGTGGGTGTCTTAGAATTTAGGCTAGTTCTGGTGTAGGTGTTCCTAGCTCTGTAATGAGCTCACCATCTTAGCATTTATCCTTTCCCAGCTCTTGGATGGCCTGATAAACCCAACTGTGTTGGCTTGGATGTGTTTTGTGTATCGTTGGCAATGTGTAAGCCTGCTTGTTCCTTATTCCTTGGTGAATCATGCCCATCTCGGGGGTGGCAATGTTGCTGAGAGATTAAGGAGCATGGTGGCCTATGGTTGGGTGGAATGTTGCAGCAACGTAGCTGGTTGCAGGACGCGTTCTTTATAAGATAAGTAATATTTTCTATTTTACTTCTGCAATTATATTTACTGTTAATAAATTATGATGAACATGTTGAATGAATGTATGTTTGCTTCCACTGTGTATGCTAAATAATTATGTATCTGTGTATGTTCGACTTCAATGCATTTTATTCAATTTTTATGAATGCAGATGTTCATGGGGTTGGTTGACCGGATCGTAAATAGCATGGTAGCGTCCTCTTCTCCGATCAAAGGGTTGGGGACGTTACATGTTTGCACTTGTAGGACTATTGCAATGGAAAGGTTTTTGTCTTTTATTTCTTGGGGCATCTGCAATTCATAACACCGAGAAAACGAAGTGTAAACTATGCTATGAGGTGATCATGAATCTAGTTCCCTCCCCATTGTGGGCGGCTTTAGTCAAGCATGAAAAATTTATCTCATTTTGTTTCATGGAAGATCTATAATTCATGATACTTAGTAAAACTATACATGGCAGTCCTTGGTAGTCTCACTCCCAAGGGTAAGTGCCCAATCCCGTGTGACATTAGGTACATGTTATTACAGTTGGAAAAACATGAAATAAAAAAATATATATAAAACTTTTAGAAACCCCACACAATGTACTAACACTAAGGCAGGTCTTTTAGTGACCCTTCTTTTAAATTATTATTTCATTTATTTGTTCTCACAACTACCCTTAACGTGAAAACCAATTTCCCTTATTTAGTAAAAAATTCAAAGACTTAAAACTTTTGTCGAGGAGGACTCAAACAACAATCACAAAAACTAACAAGATTACTACTCTCTGTATACCACATGTGGGTCCACTTCCATTCACCGAGTCATCTAGGTAACAAGCTGCGATGCAACATGACATGTAGGTGACTTGGTTGTTAAAAATTTGAGTACATGGTAAATCGATTAGCACTCAAAAACTAAAACCCTAACAACTAGGAAACTGAAAGGCTCAGGAACCAAATTTGTTGTTGCAGGCTCATATCACTGGTTGACTAGTCCACATTTGTAGGGGAGGATATCCCCTTCAGCGTGTTGGATTTGACATACCACCCGTGCTTAACCTCCATGGTGTTGGAAATAGGACAAAGAGAGACACCCTTCCCCTTAGGGCCTCTTGTTTGAGAAATATATAGTGTTCCATGGGGACGCGTCCCCTAGGGTCGGGAACACACCCCCTCGCTTCTCCATGCATTCGGGACAGGGAAACTCTTGGGGAAATGTTTCCCCATGTCCCCTTTTGAGGGAAACGTGAAGAAATGTGTTTCCCCAAGTTTCCCTAGGTGAGGAATGTGTTTCCCCTCTAGGGGGGGCTTCTAGGAGTCCCCCCATGTCCCCCACATCTACCTTCGTGGAGGAACGCCTAAAAACCCCTATTTTTTAATTTCTTAATTTTTCAATAAAATTTAAAATTAAATTAAATTGAATTTCATTAAAATTTTAAAATTTTAATTAAATTAAATTATAAATTGAATAAATTATAATATTGAATTAGATTAAATTTATAAAATTAAATTAAAAAGTTAAAAAAAATTCAACTAAATCATAACTAAACTAAATCCTAACTCATAAAACAAAATTAAAATTATTAAATCCTAACCTAACTTCCTAAAACACCCTCAGGATTTCACTTCACCATTTCATTGCAAATCATTTCATAAACTTGGCAGTCATTACTGTGGAAAGCCCTGAATTGATCCATGAAGAGTTTTCAGTGTTGAGCTCGTGGAGAATCGTGGAGTGCCACTGCCTTGAACAAGTGAAAGGATGAAAGTTTTTGCCCTCCTTGGACTGAAAAAAGGCAGCAAGTAACTACTTCTTCTTTTATTTCTCCGAATCAACCGAATTTGTCTTCTTCTCTATGCCATTCTTCTTCAATGGGTGATAAATTTCCCTGTCTCCCCTATGTTTGTATATCCTCCGACAATCTTATAATGCATTCAGTCAATGCATCAATGGGTTCATTCTAATAAGATTTTGGAGATAGATGGATCCCTTCAGTCAGCTTGATAGAACAATTATGCGCCCTAGTCAGAGATAGAGGTAAGAATGTTGTTGTTCCTTTTTTGTGTATCCCTAAAGAAACATAAAAGAAGAGGCATAGCTTAAATATAGAACTTTGGTGGGAACGTCTATTTCTAGAATGAGTCAAATCATTCTTGAACTTGCGGAGACTGTATAACTAGTGGAGAGCCAACCGGTGTAGAGTTTCATCCCATGGACAGTCGCAACCAACCGAGGATCCAACTTATGGGCAGTCTCAACCCGTGGATAACTACTATCTTGAACAACCGCTGCACTTTTTGGAGAGTAGCTGGTTATTGGAATTTGGAGGAGCCATCGATTTTGAAGGAGGAACCTAATTTTATTTGGAGGAGAGCCATTACTTATTGAAGGAGAACCACTGCTAGAGTAGAGTTGAGACCCATTTCAACTTCATCCACTAGCTCGAATCTTAGAGTACCAGATCTGCTAGTTGGAGGTAGGGTCATGACTCATGCCTCATTAAAATTTGTTAATTTAAAAATTAATACATTCAACATTATCATATTCCAATATCCATGTTATAAAATAATAAATTTTATGCCCTGGATTGTTTTATGAAGATTGAAGACAAACATGGATTGTTTTATGAAGATTGAATACAAACAGTGCCAAATTGAAATTGTGCCCAAAACAATGAACACACACCAGTGTCTCACTTTATTTACTGTTCATTGTTGTTCTAATGTGCCCAAACCTGAATATGAGGTTCTTTCACATATGCTTTCATGCCTATATTTTTTGGTTCACATGATACTGATGTTTATAAATTTCTGTGTTGTTTTTTTTTTTTTAAAGCTCTTGCCTCTCATTTCCATCCATTAAATTCAATGTTTCATTGTTAGGCATGTTATTTTATAAAATTTAAAAAAAAATTACAAATGAAAGTGAAATCCTTGCCGCAGGATTCCAAAAATTTACAATTCACTGATCAGAACAATCAGAACATAAGACTCAAAAATTGAGAAATTAGCAGCATGAGTAACTCTAGCAGTCGTAACAATTCAGATTATGATGAACAAGGGACATGGATAGGGATAGGTACAAGGACAGGGTCCGCCAATGCAAGTGGTTCTAGGACTTCAGAAACTCCCACATCAACAATATCAAGCCAAAAATAAATCCCATACTGTTCCAATATCTGCCCACCGAGGGCATTGCATGAATTGCAAAGGGGACATTTAATCCCCAAAAACCCCTATTTCTTTATGCAAGCAAAGTACTTGGAATTGCTCCCCCAACCAACATAAAAAAAAAGGGTGGATCACTTCGCTAGGCATGCAATATTTTTGGCCATCCTTGGGTAGGGAGTTACAGTCGGGTTAAATAGCAGTAGGAAATTTGATGAATTCCATAATGATTACAGTGCTTGGTAGGAGAATCCTGTAGCTGTTTATGGATGTGTAAAGGCGTGTTCACTTCAGAAATAAATACTTCTTGTATGATAGCATATCTTTCAAGAAAGTGTCATGGTTCTCAATGTAAGGTTCTCTCCAAATATCTCTTACCACATGTGGTTTCACAAAATTAATGCTGATTTCCATCATTTTCTAGGCATGCAACTTGTTATTTCAAATAAATTGTAGATATGAAGTGTTGTTAAGATTGGTTATTGGATGTTGTTATTGCTGTTAATTACCTATTTGTACATAAAATGCCATACATTCTTGCTTTCTAAAACCACATAGTAAACCAATAAAAATGGTACAATAGTATTCTAAAATTTGACAGGAAGTTACAACAGTCACACACAAAGTGTTTTTCAAAAACTCCCTATCAAATGCATTCATAAAGTGGGTCACAACTAGACTAGATGTGAGGGTAATTAATATCATTGCAAAAATACTTATCAGCCCAGTTCAACTATGTCATTTTCAAAGCATAGCATTGAGCTTGGCTTCCCATAAAGAGTCTTCATTGTTGTTACAATAATTACATTTCAAAGTGTTGATGAAGTTATAAATATCTGGTGGCAGTTGGGTGAAAAATTTGGGTAAAGTTAAGATAGGGACATTATAGTTAGCTACAACAATCTACATATTAAGTGTTTGAAAAAAGTCTCCACAGAAATTTAGTTGGTGCCTATTGTTACCTACAACAGTCAGAGAAAGGTTTGCAAAGTGTTTGTCAAAATTAGTGAATTAAAATCAGTACATCAGATAGACAAAAACCATTTAGTTGGGTCAAGTTCTTTAACATGGTATGTTTGGTGTTAAGAATATGACTTACAACTTTCTAACACGGTGATAGTGGAACATTTGACAAGGTAATAAGCCCAATCTATTCAACAATAAGTTGAAAATTTTAGTGCAATTTTACTTGGGAACATTACACATGTGACACATCTACATTCCTATATAGATCTAGACAACAATAATCAAAATTTTTGTGAGAATATGAACAGAAGACATAAGGAATATAGTTATTTAGATGTCAGAGTATTGTCATATATCAGTTGGGTGGTTTGGACAATATATTTTGAATTTAAATCATCAAATCCTCAGTTGTACGCAGTATACTTGTATTTTAGCAAGGTAAGTGGCAATTGCATTTTAACAGTTGCATTAGAGAAAGAACTGATTAGTTAGATCTCTGGTTTATTTTCTTATTTTGGAATTAAATCCCAAGATTTAGTGTGTCTTTGATTGCTTTTGATTTGTTTGGAAATAAGTGCACAGTTTCACAATTTTACTTTTCAAATTGATAACCAGGGTCTAATGTCTGAAGTGTTCAAAGTTTTAAAGTTGAGCCGCATTGGACCAAGAGAAGCTAGTTGGTGTAGGAAGCCGAGAGTCCAATAAGTAAACTCAACAACCTATAGGTTTGCTTTCCAAGAGAGCAGAACAACACAATTGGAAACACACACAAACATAGTATCTATTACAAATTTCAGATTTCAAAAGAAATTTCAGATAAACCTATTCCTGGATATGTTATCTCAGATTTGTGATCTTCTTTCTAGAGCCACCAATGCTCCCATGATATGGATCTACCAAATCTCGCGAGCTAAAATTTTGAGCTTTCATTGAGCTACTCCACTATTGAGTTACTCCAAGTTGTGTTTTAATAGATATTTTTGTTCTTTATATAGGCTCAAAAACTCCATAGAATCTACTCATCATAGTTGACCATGTTAACTAGGTCCACTTTTTTGGCAATTACCAATTGCCACATGCGATCAAAACAATGACCTCCTGAAACTCTATGGAATTATAGAGCCTAATATAAAGGCCTGTCTTAATTTTTGATAGATATACAAATGTCGAGGAGAAGAACCATTCCTGTGCATATTGACATCGGTTGTAGAGAGTTTGGCATCAAGAATTGCATAATACAATAAGAATAATTACCTTGGGAAAAACAAAAAATTTCCACTAACCTCGGAAATACTATCAGTTTTGGAAGTAAAGAGATATACTGGATATTAAAATTCCTCCCTTTATTCATTTACACTAACACAACCAATAATTGTGCAATCTGCCTATAGTATGTACCCACCTTATTGATAAATTCATCTGTTGACAACTCCTACAAAGATACCAATGTTTCCATACTTGGCATCTCTTTTAAGTTTTAAATTAGAACATTAGCACCCATTTTCTATAGGTCCCTTTAGCACTACTTTAAACAAGTTTGTAAGGAAATACTCATGCCAAATTGGATGCAGTAAACAATATCTTTGTGGATTATTAATAACCCACCACAAATTGTGTGATGATTTATAAAATAAAGACCAGTTTTCCCAAACTGAACGACATCATCAACAACTATAGCCTACAGGTGATTTTCAAGAGTTTACTATTGAATTGATTCAGGCGATTATCAGAAGAGTGTGCCAATCAAAACTCCAGGAGCGAGGCCACTCATACATTACAGCCATGGAAAAGAAGACTGAGACCCCTGCACCTATCAAGTGCTTGCATAGAGAACAATCCTACATTCCAGGCTTGAGCTTGGTTGTACCTCAAGGCTTAGATCATATGCATCGCCATCAGTGTATAAATTTCCATGTATTGTTGTTCCTTGGGGATGGTCTGTACAAAATCCTTCCACAGATTGAAAACATGTCTCATGTAACTAAAAAATATTATATGGAAGATTCTAGTCACTATAACTACTAAATTTGAGGAAATTTTCTAGCTCACTATAACATACTTCAAGACTGCCCCATACACAGTCCGATGTCAGCTCAAAACTCAGATCTCAATTTGCTCACAAATTTTCCAGTCTCTTAAATGTATTCTTCAATGCTGCTCCTAACCTATTGTTGCATCAAAATTTGAAAATGATTTATGATTAATGTTGATCCTTTGTTTTTTCTCTCTACGAATTGGTTTTGATGCAGATCAATTAAAGACTAGATAGATGAAAATAACAACATGTCTTAGCTATATGAACATCAATTAAAGACAAGATAGACTCCAGGATATATAACAACCTGTATTAGCTATATGAATTGGTCTATTGCACCACTTCAAACACGTCAGTTATATGAACATGTTTCTTGCATCTTTAATTTCTACATATAGCCTCCTTTGTGCGTTGCAGGGAATAACTGGCAATATAGTTGTTATAAAAACCTCTCTAAGATGGGATTCCCTCAAGAAATGTGCTAAAAGAGTGCAAAACTCCTTATATGGACTTACATTTTGAGCATGCCATGAAGACAATCAAAAAATTATTGATGTTTTAGGTGTTTTTGTTCATGAATGTGCAAGATGTGGTTTATAAAAAAAGATGCTTTAAAATAGCCTTTGTTGTCACATATAATTTCCTTTTAGCCTAGGCCTCCCATATATAAGGAATTTTACTAACATGTGGTGACATCCTAGGTTTAACACTCTTCAAGTCTCCTCTTATGCATGTTGTCTAAACAAATCACAAACAATGCTGCAACCTTGAGAATATTATGTTGCTTGTATCGGTGTAGTAGGAAACGTTTAGGGCCCAATTTAACTAATGGTTGTATCTCTTCAAATATTCATTTGAATATCACTCAATATATTGGTTGTCATGTTGGAATAGAGGGAATATTGACTACTGAAAATTCCCTCCATTTCCTACTCTAGAACAACAACAGTTAAGCCCAGAAAATGCCTCCGCTAGTGGTTGTTTAAATTTCCAAGACATGACTGAAAAATGGTTGCCACAAATCCATTATGCTACATGTTGCACCTAGAATATGACTAATGAATGTAACCTTTCACAATCCTGTGAAATGTAGAAATGCCCAAAACCTCATCTAAGGATTGACCATTAGGTCTGACTCCTGAGATCATCTTTGGAAGTGGTATATGATTCTAATATTGGGTTTGTTTCTTCGTGGCTTTTGGAACTTTTTTTTCATTGCTTCCATAATACCTTCATGCAACCTAATTTTTTGTTGAATTTGTACCAGCAACACTAGTACTTGATCCAATGTTCAACTGCCACATTTTACTGCAATCAATTCTTCCTGTATCAGCATTTGACACACTTGGAATTCTAGTGATCTGAATAAGTAAGTGAAGTAGGTAACTCCAGAAAAATGAGTGAGAATGAAAATACCTACTTGACTCACCCTCATTCAGTAAAAACCTTGTTTCTTTTTCTATGTAGTAAATTTGGAAGAATTCCTTGATCCTTCTTCTATCTCCACTAAGTAACATAATTCATAGTTGGTAATGATTTCTCTCAAATAGATACTGAGATAAACACAATGCATAAGTAATATTGGGGACTTTCCTGGGAGAAGTTCACTGAATTTGGATGAGGTGTGGCATTCATTCCCACCTATAGTGTTCATTGCTTAGGTTATCCATTGTATTTCTCCCAGATCTCACATGTGAATGATGATATGGACCTTGCACTTTGTACATGCCAACTCAATCTTTCCATTCTGGTATATTGTTCCATTTCTCTATTGTATCATCCAATAAAAGAAATGACAGAAGAAGGGATTCCAATTTCTATGTACCAGCCATTCCATTAAACAATTACACACAATATGTGCCAAGAAGGTTCCCTTTTTTGTCTAATTATGTAGTCCTAGGTGCACCTTCCTTTGGAATTTCAAAAAATTATGTAGTCCTAGGTGCACCCTAGATTGTGCATTCATTGCACCATGGTTCATCGTCACATTAATTCCAAGTTCCAACATAAACACTGCAGAGCCTTTTCCCTTCTTGGTCGAGTCTAGGAACATCAACAGAGTGCTTTCCTTACATAACTCGTACATTGGGTTTATTGTCAGCATCCAAGAATGATAATTTCACTCTAGGTTTGAATTTGGATTCAATTTGGTCTCAAAGTCCAGGGTGCATAATGAATCCAACTCACTCCAATATTTATTGATGTTTTAGGTGTTTTTGTTCATGAATGTGCAAGAGGTGGTTTATAACAAAAGAGGCTATAAAGTAGCCTTTGTTGTCACATATACTTTCCTTTTATCCTAGGTATCCCATCTGTGAGGAATTTTACTGACATGTGGTGACATCCTGGGTTTAACACTCTTCAAGTCTAGTCTTATGCATGTTGTCTAAATAGATCACAAATAGTGCTACAATCTATCGAATATATTATGTTTCTTGTATCAGTGTAGTAGGAAACGTTTAGGGTCTAATTTAACTAATGGTTATATCTCTTCAAATATTCATTTGACTAGCATTCAGTCTATTGGTTGTCATGTTGGAACAGAGGGAATATTGACTACTAAAAATTCCCTCCATTTCCTACTCTAGAACAACAACAGTTAAGCCCAGAAAATGCCTCCTCTCGTGGTTGTTTAAAGTTCCAAGACATGCCTAAAAAATGGCTGCCACAAATCCATTATGCTATAGGTTGCACCTAGAATATGACTAATGAATGTAGCCTTTCACAATCCTGTGAAATGTAGAAACACCCAAAACCTCATCTAAGGATTGACCATTAGGTCTGAGATCGTCTTTGGAAGTGGTATATGATTCTAATATTGGTTTGTTTCTTCGTGGATTTTGGAACTTATTTATTTCATTGCTTCCACAATACCTTCGTGCAAGCTAATTTTTTGTTGAATTTGTTGTAGCTAGGGTTTTACCCCTAGCTTGTGCGAATGAGCAACTATTAAGGAGAAGTGATTCCTTAGTAGCAGTTTAGTAAAATGTAAATGAAAATGCTAAACAGAAAAACGAGCTACTCTAAATATATGCATGAAACAAAACAACAAAATGTAAAGAATGGTTTTTATATTGATATTACCTCTGATGTGAAGGTTGGTGAAGCTCTTTGCGGTGATCCAAGACGGTTGCTCCAAGCTCCAGCCTGCTCCTTCTCCTTCTCCGATGGTGGAAATGGGCCAAAAGGGGCTCTCAATGGTGAAAGTAGCTCAAGGGTGAGCTAGGGTTTCCAGAGTTGTTTTGGCAAAGTAAGGATGCTTATGATTGTGGATGTGAAATAAGGGGTCTCCATCACCTATTTAAAGTTTTTTAGTGGTGGAGTGCTGGCCCATGGTTTTGGAAACCATATGGTTTAGGGCAGCTGTTTAGGTTTTTTTCCTCCTTTTCCTCATTATTTTATATTTTTTCTTCCCTTTTGGGGATTTTTGCTATTTTAGAGGAATTTTGGATATTTTTGGAGGAAAAAAGGGGTTTTTTGGCCTTTTGGAGGCTTTTTAGTGGTTTTTTCAGGGTTTTTAAGGGAAATATGGTAGGAAAATGGACAAATGAGCCATGCAGTGGGGTAGATGAGGTAGTGAACACTTTTTGGGTGTTAACAAATTGCCCCCTGATGTGCGAGGGAAGGAGCTCATCGTATGGCTGATGGACATCATAAGTCATAAATAGTTTTCGTGGGGTGTGGAGAAGAGAAGAAACAAACTGAAGCTTGGACCAACGATCCCGAACCAACTGCAAGAGCTGAAAGTACATAACCTCACAAATGGATGAGGAATCATCTGATCATATGGACGAGGCGAGCATTCCCATGCTCGTATAAGGATATAACATAATAATAACAAGGGGATCCAAAAAGAGGGACCTGTCATCTACATGGCCTCAAATACTGAATGAGGAAGAATCTCAATATATGGACGAGGCGGGCATACCCATGCTCGTATCAAGATACATAAACATAACTGTGAGGCCCAAAAAGAGGGACCTGTATGATACATAAAAAACCACTGTGTATATCATAAGAGTCTAGAAGGGACTCAAATCTGGGACATACTACTGGGCTGATCATGTCTGAGCTGAAAAACTGATGCACTGGAATGACAGTAGTGCTACTCAATATGGTACCAAAGGAACTGATGAGATGCAATGACAAGGGTCATACTCGCAATGGTACACTGAACTGGAACTGAACTGGGTACTCAAGGAAGCATGGAACTGGATGGCTTCCGAATACAATCGCCAACGCAGCCCAGACATCCACGGGAACATAGAACTGGGAATTCCGAAGTGACTCACCAATGTGCTAGAGTCGGGGGAAATCCGGGGTCTTCGACAAATAATGGAAGGGATCTAAATCCTGCGCAATTCTCAACGATGCGATCAAGGTGCTGAAGTCGAGCATGTGAGAAACAACCATTCGGAGAGGCAATGATGACTCCTCCCAAAATGGTCTGTAGGCACCCACCACAGATGGTGAGGGGTCCAAGGCGCAAGGGCCTCTGGGTCTATCCTCTGGAATAGAGGGGCTGTCGTCGATAGAGGGAGACCTGCAACTATCAAGGCAATGATGTTTCCTTAACAAGAGCGCAAGGTGGAAAACCGAAATGTGATAGTACTGATGGCAGGATTGATAAACTGGGGGGAATAACTGGCAAATACAGTGGGTGGACTCAAACTTCCTTTGTTCAGAGTATGATGGTGGGGAAGATCGGGCAGCATATGAAACTAACTGGTGGTAAAGGGATCATAGCTGTATTGGATCTGGGAGGGTGATGGGGCTGAGGGAGACTCAAGCTGTGGTAAAATGGCAGGAAACTGCAGAATACTCTGAATAAAGGCGACCTAATTGGGGGTGCTGCCGAGAGGATCGATCATAGCACCAAGAGGCACGGGGGGACTTCTTCATGGGTTAGGGAACGAGGAGAAGTGTGTATATAAAATGGTACTGTCGTGTGGATTTATACGAGCTCGGGACAGTTCATGCTCGTGGTTGCTTTCAATTTTAAGGATTCTGAAAGCGAATAAGAAGACTCTGAAGTAATGGAATGGTACTGTCGTGTGGATTTTACGAGCCCAAGACAGTTCATTCTCGTGGTTGCTTTCAATTTTAAGGAGTCTAAAAGCAATAAGAAGACTCTGAAGTCATGGAATGGTCAGGCAAGGAGGAAGTGTTCAATCAAGGAACATTTATGATGACCAGGAATGAGGGTGGGGGGGAACACTGGTAGGCCTCCTTGCGGGGTGAATGAATGGTGGAAAAATAACGAAACATTTGCAGTATGACAGGAGTGGATGGCTCATGTAAAAAGTGTGGAACAATCGGATGGTGGCCGATGTGGCGAGCAAATCGAGGCAGCAAGGTGTCGGGACACAATGTTGAAATTGTACCAAGTGAGAGCGAGAAATGATCTCAAGCATCATCACGAGCTTGGAAAAATGAATCCGGCGATATAACAAGTGTGAAAAAATAATGCAACGAGGTGACTATCGTGACGGGCTCATCGTGCTGATTCCAATGGTGGAAATGGTGCAAAAAATGGACTTCGTATGGGTTTAGTACGGCCAAAGCAAGAAAAAAGTCAATGGACTATAAATAGTAAGTGGGCCCAACACGACAAGTGTCATTTGTACTATTTGACTTTGACTAGAGATCAAAGTGGACCAGAGCTGAGGTGGCATTTCTGGACGATCCGACCGGCTGATTTTAGATCCGGGAGATACAGGTATTCCGTCAAACTCATACCTGCATTGTCGTTGGGTTCAGGGGGGGGTAGTGGGTCCCAGGGTACTCTTTGTACGGTCCACGTGGGGTGGACCGTGGGTTAGCGGGTCGAAACCGCAGTCAAGGACCGTGGTTTTAGGCTTGACAGCCACAGTTAGGGACTGCGAGTTAGCGGGTCGGAACCGCGGTCAAGGACTGCGGGTTTAGGCTCAACAGCCGCGGTTAGGGACTGCGACTGTAGGCTCAACAGCCGCGATCGGAAACCGCGGGTTTAGGCCTAAAATCCACAGTTAGGAACCACGACTGTAGGCCTAACAGCCACGGTCGGAAACCGCGGCAAGGAACCCTAAAGCCGCGGTTTTAGACCGAGCTATTCGGGTTTTTGGTTGGGTGAAGGGTGATTACTATTTGTTTGACATGAGTCTAATGAGTCTACTTTGTGTGATTGACAGGATGCCGTAGGTGCTATGGAGAGAGCGGGAGATACCAGATGAGATTATGGCCATCGTCCGAGAGGACCATCGGGTACGATCGATGCTGGGGATATTTGGACTGCTGAAGTTCGCCCAGGTACCTATGATGCGGTCAACAGCATTGCTGATGAACCTCCTGGTTGGTTTCTGGGAGCCAGACATATAGGCTTTCTGAGTGCAGGGTGAGAGTGTGGACCTCACCCTGACTGATGTATACTTTCTGACAGGGTTGCCCTGTCTGGGTAGGGTGGCAGACACACAGTCGCGGGTATCCGTGGACATTGATATGGATGACATGCTGGAGCGGTTCTGTGGTCCAGAGGCTCGGGTGCATAGAAATGCACTTCTGGTGCGAGATCTACAGGAGCCAGCAGTGCAGGCCATGGCAGCATGCATGGTGCGCATCTTGGGATCCCAGTCACCGGAGAAGGTGTCTGGGGGTTAGATGCAGCTAGTGGAGTGTGTACTGGCCGGTGTTTATTATGCGTGTGGCCAAATGTTCCTGACCTGCATGCAGTGGCAGCTGACAGCAGCGAAGGAATCTGGCAAGGGGTTTTTCTATGGTTCCTTTTTATGCACGTTTTTTATGGAGAGGGTACCTACACTGCGGCCGAGGGTGCCGATCAGAGCAGGAGGCTTGAGGGAGCCGCGGATGGTGCGGTGGGGTGAGATGATGCACCACCGTGGTGGCAGCGATGTGGGTAGGTACTTCACACAGGAGTTGTACTTGCAGTGGCTCCAGCTACCATTGACGCTTGATGATTATCCATATAGAGATATGGATTACACAGGAGACCCAGAGGTGCCGCAGACGCCGGGACAGGCATGGGGACCAGATGGTATGTATGGTTTGATTGCATTGTCAAGTTTTATATATGATAGTTGATTGATATATTGTTACTGACAAATGTGTGATCTACAGATGTGGGCTCGAGGCCACCGCCAGGGCATGTGGCGCGGAGGGGGATTGTGGCCGTTTCCGCTCTGCCCAGGCGGGGGGAGGTGCGTCGCTGAGATGCGGAGGGGACGCTCGAGTCTGTACGGGCCCTACTCGACCGTTTGCTGGTGGGGGTGACTGATAAGGGGTGGCAGGACATCGATCCGGACATGATTCAGGATTGCATGAGGGCACCCCATGACTTCAGATCTATTGCGATCCGGGTGGCTATCTTGGCGGATAGGGCATGGGCACCGAAGCCCAGACGGGATGAGGATTCACCAGAGGAGGAGTGAGGGGAGGATTCAGAGGCAGCAGACACCGGCAGTGATGCAGGGTATGACTCTCAGTAGGGAATGTAGGGGCTTCCCCCCCGAGTTTTGTAGCTACGGCGTGTATTTTATGAGCTGTAGGGATGTACAGGCATTTTTTGTATAGCTGAGTACAGGGGTACTCAGGGCATGTATAGCACCGTGACATGTATTTTTTTGTTGATATATATATATATATATATATATGCACATGGATGCACCTTTTTGTGATGTTGTCTTAGTGGTACGCACGTGGATGCGCTTTATGGTGTGTTATATGTTTGTATTGCACGTGGATGCAAGTAGTCTTAGGATGGTGGCCACATGGACGTCCCTTGTGTATTTTATGGGATGCGACATATGTATGATTAGGCACGTGGATGCCCCTATGGATACAAATGTGGTTTTATGGTTTTATGTATATGGATGCAAATGTTGATGCAATGCAATATTTTTGGGTTTTTATATGTTTTGATGAGATGCTATGCAGGATGGAGGTGTTACATGGTGTGATTGATATGCCAATCTAGGATGTTATTTGCCATTTGATCTGCGACACTATTGTAAGATCTTGGGACATGTGTGAATGTGATGGATTCAAACTGTCGGCTGAGTTGTTTTGTACGCAGGAATTTTCTAAATAGGAAAGGATCATGCACCTGGTAGCAGTTGTTGAGCTGGGAGACAAGTAGTTGGGAGTCCAGAAACACATGAAGGTGACATATGCCCATCTGGAGGGCAGCAGTCAGGAGACCGGTCATAGCATCATACTCCGCCTAGTTATTGGTAGCGGTGCCTATACATATTCCATCAAGGTGAATCAGTTCGTTGGAAGGGGAATATAAGACCCATGCTACAGAAGCCAGGTTGGGAGACCAGAGGCTTGCGCCATCAGCGAAGCCAGTGTAGCGAGGTGGAAGATGGTCCATTTGTGGGCATGTAAAAAATGATGAATGTAATATTATGGTAAAGAAGGTGAAAAACAAAAAAGAGAGCAACCTATACAATGCGGACCAATGAGGTCGCGGTTTCAGTTATGGGTAAAAGCGTTTAAGATACAACCCCTTATGGGGATTGCGTAAAGGGTGGCCTTCAGAATCGGCTAAAATGTATGCCCCCTTTTCGAGGAAAGTCTGCACAATGTAAGGGCCTTGCCACATGGATTCAAACTTTCCTTTACCGGTTTTGTCATGGGCTTGGTCATAGGCGAGGACGAGGTCCCCTTCGTGGAAAGTTCGAGGGTGGACATGTTTGTCATAACCGGATTTGGAGCGGTTTTTGGCCGCTTCGATGTTCTGGAGAGCGGCACAATGATCTTCATCTACTTGTTCGAGGGATAGAAAACGTTGCTCAAGGGGGGAGGTATCGGGGAGGAGCTCAACGACGATATGCAAGGCGGGTATCTGACACTCGATGGGGAGGACAGACTCTACACCGTGAACGAGATGAAATGGGGTAAAACCAGTGGCAGTCTTGGTGGAGGTACGGTAAGCCCATAAGGCAGGGAAAAGCATATGGTGCCAATTGGACTTATGCCGGTCAACAGTGTGTTGGAGTATGGTTTTTAGGATTTTGTTAACAACTTCTACTTGACCGTTCCCTTGAGGGTAGTAAGCAGAGGAAAATTGGTGTTCAAACTTGAGGAGGGTGGATAACTCGTGCCACACGGAATCTTCAAAGTGTGATCCATGGTCTGAGACGAACTGTTTAGGGACCCCGAATCGAGTGATAACATGGTTAAAAAAGAAACAAGCAGCAGTGTCAGCGGCACAGTTGAAGGTGGGCATGGCTTCCACCCATTTGGTGAAGTAATCGACGGCAACAATGATATACTTATGGCCATTCGTAGATGGGGGTCGACACTCCATAAAGTCGATGGCCCACTTACAAAAGGGACCGACGGTGATGACTGGGTGTAAAGGAGCGGGTGGTGTCCGGGCCTTGGGGGAGAAAAGTTGGAAATTATGGCAATTCTTGACCGTAGTGATGCAGTCAGTGAAAAGTGTGGGCCATAAGTATCTGGCGCGGACGACCTTTTGGGAAGTGGCCATCCCTGAGAAATGGCCACCGCAGGCATCGCTATGACAATCATTAAGGACGTGTTTAGCTTCCTCATGTGTAAGGAAGCAACGAAGAATTGTGTCGACCCCTCGCCGGTAAAGAACATCTCCTATGAGGAGGTAGCGAGAGGCCTGGTGACGGATACAACGACGTTCATTACGAGTGACTATGGGGCGGAACTTCTTTGTGCGTAGGTACAACAAGATATCACCGTACCACGAGTCATTAGACGAGATAGTGAACAAGTGATTATCAGGTAACTCATCGGAGATAGGTGGGGCCGGGAGAAAGGAAGGGAGATCAGTGATGAGCTGGGAAAGTGCAAGGGCTTTAGTGCTCTTAGGTGTTCGGAATGTGAGGTCATATTATTGGAGGATAATGACCCATTTAGCCACACGACCTTGTAGGATCCTCCGGTTTAGGAGATATACCATGGGGTTAGAGTCGATGACAACTGTGGTATGACTAAGTAAAATGTAGTGTCACAATTTTTGGACGAAAAAGACCACTGCTAGGGCTAGTCTCTCCTGATATGGGTAACGTAGGGGTGGGCCGGACAAGGTCTGGATGACGTAGTAAATGACATGCTCTTGGTGTGAGGTATCTTCTTGAACCAAGACTCCGGACACAGCATGCTCAGATGCCGAGACGTAAAGGATGAAGTCCTGAGAGAAATCTGGGGGGGAGATCAAGGGGGCTTGTGTGAGAGATTTCTTGAGGGCTTCGAATGCAGCTTCTGCTTGCTCATCCCAGACAAAGGGTACGTGGGTATGGAGCAGGTGCAAGAAACCATGAACGGTTGTGGCGTAATTAGGAACGAAGCGTCGAAGGAAATTGGATCGCCCTTGCAGACTTTGGAGTTGCCGGAGCGTTCGAGGAGAGGGAAGGTCTAAGATGGCTTGGACTTTCAGGGGATCAACAGTAATTCCTTTCTGGGAAACAATGAAACCCAACAATCGGCCTGCCAGAATGCAAAAGACACACTTGTGTGGGTTCAAGCAGATCTGATATTTGCGACAATGCAGAAAAACTTACCGAAGGTCGTTAAGGTGGTCTGATCGTTTCCGGGAACGAGCTGTAAGGTCATCAAGGTAGACGAGCAGGATGTTGACCAAAACATGAAAGCAATAGGTCATGGCCTGCTGGAAAGTGGCACCAGCATTTTTTAGGCCAAAAGGCATGACGCGATAGGCAAAGGTGCCCCATGGGGTAGTAAAGGCAGTTTTGTACTGGTCTTCCTTTCTGATTTGGATCTGATTGTATCCGGAAAAACCATCCATGAACGAGAGGACTTCATGCCCCGCACACGCATCAATGAGTTGGTCAATAAATGGCATGGGGAAATTGTCTTTGGGACAGGCATGGTTTAAATCTCAGAAGTCAGTGCATACTCTAATGGTGCCTTGTTTTTTGTTAATGGGAACCGGATTTGAAACCTAGGTGGTATAGGCAATGGGATAAATGAATCCTGCCGTGCGGAGTTTCTCGATCTATGCTTTGACAGCTGGGAGTTTTGAGGGATGAATGGGACGTTATTTCTGACGAATGGGGGGTACATCAGGCCATGTGTCAATGTGGTGCTCTATAATGGCAGGGTCAAGACTGGGCATTTCGGTATAGGACCAGGAAAAGACATCACAGAATTCTCTGAAGAGTTTTTTGTATTCCTCAAGCTCTTGTTCACTGCAAGAGGCTCCTAAAGTGATGATTTTGGGGGTGCTTCCTAGGGCA
>LPNX010749140.1:72137-115497 GCA_001517045.1 Pseudotsuga menziesii | reverse complement strand
CATCTCCTTCAGTGATCTGTTCTTCCTCTCAGCAACACCATTTTGCTGTGGTGTGTAAGGGATAGAATGCTGCATCTGAATACCTGCATCTACATAATAGTTAATAAACTCAGACTTGACATACTCACCACCATTGTTAGATCTGAGGGCCTTGAGTTTCCTTCGAAACTGGTTTTCAACCAAAGCCTTAAATACTTTGAATAGGCCAAAAACTTCAGACTTGTGTTTCAGGAAGTGAACCCAGCAATACCTGGAAAAGACATCAATGAAGGTCAATGCATATTTGGCCTGAATCATATACATATGAGGGAATGGACCAGAAACATCACTATGGATCAGCTCGATAGGTGCAGAGGTTCTCTCATGACTAGCTCTCTCAAACTTATGCTCTGGGTGTTTTCCTAGGGTACAACCTTGGCAGACTCCTTTGGAAAATTTTATCTTGGGCAACCCTATGACCTTTTATTTCTCACTAAGATGAGATAGATACTTGTAATTTAGATGGCCAAATATTTCATGCCATAGCTTGCTGGCTTCATTAGCATGAATGAGAAGAGCAGAGGGGTTTGAGTAAGGTAGGAAGTGTGAGAACATGTATACCTTTTGAGCATGATTCGCAACTCCTTTTGCAATGACTCTACCAGTTGAAATCTCTGTGATCTCAACTTCATCGATGGAGAATATGACCTTCTTAGGAGACCCAGTGTGGGTCATCTGGTACACTGACAGGAGGTTGGAGGCAATCCCAGGGACATATAACACATTGCTAAACAAACCATGATCAAGATCTATCCTTCCTTTGCCTTTACTTTCAGTGAGAGAGTCATCTCCCAGTACAATAGATGGTCCTTTCGACTTGTCCAGTGAGGAGAAGGCCTCCTTAGTCAAAACCACGTGTCTTGAAGCTCCAGAATCTATGATAAAAATGGGTGAGCTTGATGTGCCAGCAACTAGAGCATGAACTCTCTCTCTGTCATCAGAACTTGATCCTCCTTCTATCTTTTTTAAGCCTTCTGGAAGGGAGATGCCATTCTTCTCCAATAGTTCAGTTAACATATCTATCTGCTTTTTCATACAAGAGCTTTCAGTGTGATTTCCCTTCGAACAATATGAGCACTTGTTCATATCACCTTTGTTTTTCTTCTTTTGGGTATTTTTCTTGGGACCTTGTTGATCCTCTAGAGACTGATTCTTGTCTCTTCCTTTCTCAGGTGGCTTTTTAGCTTTCTTTTTGCTTTTTGAATCCACCCTCGAGTCTCCGGCAATCAAAGCTTGATCTTTGGATGGTTTGATGGTGCCCATCATCACCAGCTTGTCCTGTTCTTGTGTGAGAGATTCCATGAAATCTGCAAGGCTAGGCATCTTCCAGGCTCGAGCTGTCAGTTTTGTGGCATAGAAGGCCGAAACAAACACTGAATAATCAGGGCCCAGCTTCGAGAGGATGGCCAGTATGAGTGTTGGGGCACGCACCTCAATGGTCCTTAAGATGGGTAACTCCGCGAGTTTTGACTCAAAATAGTCTTAGGGGTGTCGGGGGTTGAGTCAAATTCCTCTATTGTAATAAACCCGCAGCTTAAGACCAGGGTTTAGGGTTTTGGGTGCCCATGGTTTGAATCCATGGTTTTGTAATAGCGCGATGTATAAATAAGCATTTTTGTAAATAAGAAAAGTTAGGCTTTTTGATGTAAAGAAAGAAAGGTGAAGCTAAGGCTGATTGTGTAAGGAAAGGTTAAGTCCTGCTGTGTGCGTGGATGACCTCTACAGCTGTGTGCGCAGAGGCCTGCTGCTGTGTGCGCGGCTTGAAAGGACTGAAGGGATCTGCAGCTGTGTGCTTAGATCAAACTGTGGTTTTGTAGCAAGTTGAATAAAACACAGTTTTGTGGACGTAACCCCTACACTGGGGGTGAACCACGTTATATCTGGAGTTGTGGTTTCTTGTGTTGTTTCTCTTTCTGTTGTCTTTTATGCATTAATAACTATATACATCTGATAAATTAGATCACTGCTAATAACAAGCTTCGCTGTGAATTCCCTGTAGTGGGTTAAGCAAGTAACGATTGTTTATCTATCTGTGAAGTTGTATATGAGTGAATGATAAAGCTGTGTAATTATTGATTAATAGGTTTATTAAAGGCTAAGGTACAGTAATATCCCTCTTTGCTTGCAGAAACCTGGTTCTGCGGCACCCCATAGCTATTTCAGGTGAGACTGCAACCTGTGCGCAGGTTGTTGCCGAAAGGGCCAACACTGTGGGTCTTTTGTTGGTGCGACATAAAAGGATTAAACCCGGGTCTACCCTATTGCCCAACAAATTGGTTCTATTGCCGGTTGAACTCAGTATCTGCTCAAGAGGGGTTTACATCGTACCTCAAGGGCTATGTTCTGGAGGCCCTCTGTGACGAAAATCGATGATTGGTTTGCTGAGACTTATCTGAAATTCGTGTAACAAGAGAACACAAATCCGTGTTGTAGTGCACGTGACTTTTTACAAAGGTATTTTTTTGTGATGCTTATGAAATTTTCTTTGGTAGTATCCACATAGAGTTGCACTAGTGGTTGTCTAGGTTAACAGAGAGAAGGACGAACTTCCAAGCTCAACGGGTTCCCGCGTGGACCCCCACAAAGGTCAATCTTGTGCAACACGTGAACAACGAGGTATCTCGCGTTGTTGATTTCTGGACAACGTGAACATTGGAAGCCTTCGTGACAGAGTTTTCCATTGACAGAAGTACCTCCTTCAGCGAAGCTGAACGACAGTTCTTCCAAGGCCCCTGTGGTAAGTTTTTGAATTCATTAAGCTTGAGGATTAAAATACTATTGGATGAAAAGGGTATATTGTTGTTTGATTCAGACTGCTAGCTTAGTAGTACTAACATATGTTTGCAAGTGATAATACCTTCGACAAGAAAAGTGGTTTGCTGCGAAGTGGAAAAAGGTACAAAAGAGATTTTGACTCCTATTCCTTAAGTCAGGATACCGCGTCTTCCCCTGTAAATCCTGAAGAGTCAGACTCTGAAGAAAACCCTTCGGTTGGAGACCCTCCGGTCACCCCACAGCGAAGCCCTGTTACCCCTGAAATTCCATCGCAGTCTGACAGTCAACCAAGTCTGAGTATTTCGACCACAGGTCAATCTTCCCTCGTAAACCCCCCCCCCATCGACATCCGGTTCCCCTCCCAACCCTCCTAGAACCCCCATGGCCCACCTAGTTGATGACATTAAGCTCCCCATATTCAAAGTCATGGGATCAGAGGACCTAGAACAATTCTGGTTTTTATGTGAAGCAGTATGGAATGCGAAGAAAATTACAGACCCGGATGTGAGAGCCGCGCAGCTCATTACTTATTTCCGGGACCGAGCTTTGACCTGGTTCATGAAATTATCCAGTACTCAGAGCCCTACGTTAGATGAGATTAAGGCAGCCATAACCAAAGAATTTAAGAAGCCTAAATCGGAATCGCAGAGCATCACTGAACTCAAAGAGATTCAACAGCGGCGCAGCGAATTAGTGTGGGACTTTGACCAGAGATTCAAAGTTCTACTGAACCAAGTCAGCTTTACCATTAGTCCTGTGTAGCACAAGGAATGGTTTACTATAGCATTATTACCACATATCAAAACTCCCCTCATGCCATAGAAGGTTGCTGACCAGCAAGAGGCTCTGGAAATCGCAATGAAGCTAGAGACTGCCCCCGTCGGAGATGATTCCGGTATTGCTCAAATCTAAGCGCATATAGCAGCAATGGCCCTGGAGCTTCGCGATATGAATAAATCTAAAACCAGTCAAGAGGAGATCTGGTGTACGCAATGTCAGACAGAAGGTCACGATAGGGACAAGTGCCCCGTGGCCAGAACTTACCTAAATACGGGTGCGCCAAACCAATTCACTCCCGTTGTTCTATATTGTGAGATTTGTCGAACCACCAGCCAACATCGCCCTGAAAACTGCCATCTTCTTCAGAGATATGTTCAAGTTCCCAAGAACCCCTACTGCAAGTTCTGTAAGTCAGTAGGGAATAATGAAGAGGAGTGTCGTAGTTATGACCTCATGAGAGAGCGCATCTCTGACGCCTATCGAGTGCAAAATGAAGTCCAGAATAATGATGGCTATGGTTACCACGGTGGTGCCTCTGGAAGAGGTGCCTTTGGAGGTCGCGGCCGTGGTGGTATGACCAAAGAGGTAGAGGCCAGGTTGTGTGTTACAATTGTAACCAAGCTGGCCATTTTGCCCGCGACTGTTGGAACCCCACCATCACCTGTCGGTATTGCCGCGCAGTCGACCACGTGATTGAACAGTGCCCCCAGCTCATAGCCAAGATTCAGGAAAACAGCAGTGGCCCTACCTAGAATATTTAGTTGATTTCCATTGAGCAGAGACCTGCCGTAGCCATCAATGTGGTCACCCAGAGTGGAGCTACGACGCACATTCAGAATACGTAGAAACAACCTGTCGAGATGTGCGTGCATAAGGCCTCTGAGAACGTCCTAGCACTTGCCACTGTGAAAGACCAAGCACCAGTCAAGGTGGCCCAGCACGATATTGTTGACCCTCACACAGCAGCAGTACCTGCACGGCAACCTCAGCCAGCCTCGCAGCTGCAAGATGCTTTGACGGATAAAGTAAGTACACTCTCCTCCTTTTTACAGAGTTGTATGAAACTCTTGAGGAATCAGAATGCTTTAAAAGAGCTGCAAAAAGTTCTTGCTGTCACAGACCCTCAGAGAGGAGTTGATCAGGATAAAACTGTTAGTCATGTCCGAAGAACGGGGAGGGAAATGAGATTGAATGTTCAGATAGGGGAATATGATATGACTGATGTCATTTTGGATCTTGGATCAGAAGTTAATGTCCTTCCCAAGTAGACCTAGGGACAAATGGGAAAACCTTACCTGGCTTGGTCACCTATACAACTGAGATTAGCTAACCAGCAAAGGATTGTGCCCCTAGGGAGACTTCTTAGTGTTCCAATAGATATTTATGGGGTAAGTACTCTAGTGGATTTTGAAGTTATTGAGATCATTGATGACAGCAACCCTTATCCAGCCTTGTTGGGGATCGAGTGGGCCATGGCAAATGCTGCAATCATCAACCTTAAGAGGAGATAGATGACCTTCGAAGGAAATGGTCTGCGAGTTATCATACCCCTCGACCCATCCCAAGGAGAGAGATATACAGAACCGATCAGAGACGAAGCGGAGCAGGATACTCTAGACCACATCTACAAAATTACAGCCAAGGAAGAAGATTATGTCGAGCCTGATGCCGATGGCATAATAGATTGGCAATGTGATACCTCCTGCATGTTTGATTCAGATGATGGTCTAGAGAATTGGCAGAATCGACTGTACGAGCTACATGGCCATAGGTGCGTGCAAATCACTAAGTCTCTTAGATGCCTTAGTGCACAGCCCAGAGAGTTGCCTACACATGTTGGGTTGACAGACCCTGGAGAATCTATTGCACATTTCTCAGAACAAGTACCTACATCACAAAGAATGTAGACTCTGGATATAGCATTAGGAGCTACAGCAGCATGGTGGACCGATCACAACAAGTCTACTCCCAGTTGGGGAGCCTGCTAGAAATTTCTGTGACTCAGATTCATAAACCAATTCCAAGAGGTGCAAAGTAAGTTCAATGGGTAGAATAGCCCTCAGGACCATTTGAGGCAATGTTATGCAGCATGGGAAAACATACCTCGCAAGGAGTGGGTGCATAAGTTCATGCACACCTTGGAACCTATAGCAAAAAACTGGTATATGGAGGCCAAGCTCCGACACGGAATTGAATACCAAACCAAGGGACAGAACCAAGAAGCCAGTCCATCAAACCTAACAGTCCTGTCGCTAACATTCCCAGGACAGGTCGACGGGTGATATTGTGCCGAGGGTGTTGGTTGTCACGAAGCTCAAACCATGATTCTGTCGAAGACCAAAAACACAGCAAGGCTTAAAATCCGACCGTTGGGAAGCAGCCAAATTGGTGGCGGTAGTGCTTTAATTGCCTTAAATGCCTACACTAAGAAGATTATCAGAAATCGAGCACCACTTGGACAAGATTTTCGTTAGATTTGGTGCCTTCAATGCACCGTCCTGCCTGATTTGATTGATGGAGTGTATAAGAAGATGCCTAAGTTAGGGAAAATTGCATTCTGTATTTCTTTAAGATTTAGGAGTGAACCCATGACAACAGAACGAGAGCTTGACGATTTAGTAAGAGAATTCGAGCAAGAGGGTCTGATAAGTTTCTCTAATCGGCCGCTTGCCTCTGCTCCTTGTGAAGAAGCTCACCCAGCACCACCACGGCTGATGCAGACATGGTCTTCCAGGAAAAAGTACAGAACTGAAGTTTGCTCCAAGTGAAACCAAGACCGACATAGGAAAACAGTGCAACCGCCAGCAGATCATCCTATGGATCCCCCCAGTTTAGCACAGGTCCCGACCGGGGGTAGGGAGAACATTGCACCATCGCGGCCACCGTATCTCCAACCTGTTCGACCAGGCGCCGAGCTACCCCGTTGAACAAAGCAATTCACGTCAACCACACCCTCGCTACCACAAGGAGTGCAGCTGATCAGAAGCATGACAGGGAAGATCGATCGGCTTAAGTACAATGATCACGACACAAATGACCATGGCAAGTTTCCACAGTTTGTGCCAGCAGAATACTTGCACCGCGTCAAATACCCAGATGACAATGTGACATTACTAGAAATACAATCGTGGGCTATGGGCCTGGACAAAGCTGGCCTACTCAAGATGCTTGATATTTCGCATTTCGGTCGTGGCATACATGTGACCATAGTGGCCAAACAGTTGCTAGCATTAGTGCATGACGGCTATTTATGGATAGGGGACCAGCAAATTCCTATTGACGCCGCACTCATCCATAAGATCACAGGTTTACCAATGGCAGGACCTGATCCAGGAACTGAATTTCCATCAAAACATGAGGATAAAAATCTCGCGCAAACTATGAAAGAGTGGTTTGGCCTGACAAAGGGGAAATGGGGGTATCACACTTCCGCGATTCGGGACCAGCCCATTCACTTTGTAGCTGAATTCTTAGCCTGCAAACTCATATGGAAATGCAGGCCAACTGAAGTACCTGCTCCGGTTATCCGGATTGCTATAAACTGCGCTGAGGGGTATACTTACAACTGGGCTGCATATCTTGCGAAGGAATTCCTGGAGGATGCCTGCGATGCACAGGAAAAAGGTATACCTTTCCATTATTCTTGGCTATTAATACTTATTGCATTAGGTGGGTGGAAAGAACCCACCGAAGCTCAGTTTGTAGAAGTAAACCCAGGCATGCCAGGGGCAGTGAGGTACGCCTCCCTATGGATATCCTCAGATAAGGTATCTCAATAGATGACGAACACTGTGTTCATCTTTTATGCCATGAGTATCCACTATGAGATTGTGCGAACACCATGGCTTACCAATGAGTTGTTCTCTAAATATGAGGGCACCGTGAACTTCAGTGTCGATATACATCATGTTTTCATTCAAGCCCGTGCAGATCCACGACATCAATGGTTTAAATTACCATATGTAGTTACCGAACCAGATATCAAGGGTATAGTTCAGCACTGGCCGGTTGACTGGTTAAAATATATAGGAAAAAAACCCTCTATTCCAGTTCCCCCAGCTACCAATATTAGCGCAGGTACCAGTCACGCGCAGTAGCGAAACCCATTAGAAGATAGCGAAGACCTAAGTGATTCGCAGCCGGATGGCAACGACTAGGGAAAAGATGGCGGATAGGATGAACAGGATGAGGAGTTGATCAAGACCATATCAAATCCTAACCCATAAACCAAGCACAAGTCACCAGAAGTAGCAGAGGTAAACAAGCCGCAGTCCCGCAAAAAGTCAAAAGCGTCGAAGGACATAAATATGAAGAAGAAGCCACTATAACGTTGGATGAACTCGAGCAAGCTCTAGAAAATTCTACGTGAACACTTACTAAAAAATGGTTAGATTTTGTGGAACTGCATCTTGCTAGGATCATAGGTATAGAAAATAGGGTTTCGGAGCTCAAAGAGTTAGCAACAAAGTCAGCGACCAGTAATGTGACAAGTAGCACTACAGCACCCACGCAGCAAGATATTAGGCAATGGCCACCCAGAGATAACCGAGGCCAAGTATCAAGCGCAACTCTGATACTGACTGATGCAGATTCCCGGTCCCAGATGAGTATGACTGTAGGGATCAATTATACAATGATGTCCATGTCAGAATTGCACCTCTTCCAGCTCGCTATTACAAAGGAGATCCATGCACGAGACCAATTGTCCCAAATCCAATTGGAAGACACCGTCAAACAAAACAAAATCTTCACAGCATGACTAGAAGAAGTAGCACAACAGTAGAAAGATGCTGAAGATAAAACAACTACACTGATGCGAGCACTGGACGAGGCATGTCGGAGTCTTTCTGACATCGACATACAAGGAGAAGAGGAACCAGAGCAGAGAATCGCTAAGCTGCGAGACTATGCCCAGCAGTCTCGCAGCGAGATTGAAAGGTTAAAGACAAAACACTAGCACCAGATCACAGAACTTCAACTGCGCATCCCTCCCGAGACTCCACCAGAGGCCCGAGAGTAGCGCCATAGGGACATCAAGGCTTCATCAGCAAAGATATCAGATAATGTGGCCAACGTCACAAAACTGATGGAAGACAGCATCGAAGCATGGGCGACCCTACAGGACCATCTAGATGTAGGTAAGATCCAGGAAACCATCAAGTTGCACCAAGCCAAATTAGATGCAGTCAAAGTAGAAATCAAGATGCTGCCACCTATGTAGAATATAGCTAAAGTGAAGCACAACAAGGAACTTCAGCAGGAAATTGAGTCCTACAGGACAAAGGTAACGCTGCTGGAGAATTCGCTATAGCCACTAGTTGATGAAGCATTGGAATTGAGTAATACTGCAGAGAGCCAGCTCAAACTTTTGAAGACCTATGACACTTTTGCGCAAGAACAGGCTCACACAGAATCATCCTTAGTGTTACAAGAGTTGGTGGAAAAGGAGGAAGCAGCTGATGACATACTACACAACCTCACCAGTCGTTTCTAGACCCTCACATAGAATATTCTCCCACCAGAGCCGAGCAAATAAGTGCCCCGGGATGGGACATTGGTGAGTCTTAGGGGCCTGTTGGGGCGCGCACCTCAATGGTCCTTAAGATGGGTAACTCCGCGGGTTTTGACTCAAAATAGTCTTAGGGGTGTCGGGGGTTTAGTCAAAGTCCTCTATTGTAATAAACCCACGGCTTAAGACCAGGGTTTAGGGTTTTGGGTGCCCATGGTTTGAAGCCATGGTTTTGTAATAGCGCGATGTATAAATAGGCATTTTTGTAAATAAGAAAAGTTAGGATTTTTTATGTAAAGAAAGAAAGGCAAAGCTAAGGATGATTCTGTAAGGAAAGGTTAAGTCCCAGCTGCGTGCGTGAACGACCTCTGTAGCTGTGTGCACAAAGGGTTTTTGTAAGAAGATTAAGGAAAGATCTGCATCTATGTGCGCAGAGGCCTGCTGCTGTGTGTGCGGCTTGAAAGGACTGAAGGGATCTGCAGCTGTGTGCGCAGATCAAACTGTGGTTTTGTAGCAAGTTGAATAAAACACAGTTTTGTGAACGTAACCCCTACACTGGGGGTGAACCACGTTATATCTGGAGTTGTGGTTTCTTGTGTTGTTTCTCTTTCTGTTGTCTTTTATGCATTAATAATTGTATACATCTGATAAATTAGATCACTGCTAATAACAAGCTTCGCTGTGAATTCCCTGTAGTGGGTTAAGCAAGTAACGGTTGTTTATCTATCTGTGAAGTTGTATATGAGTGAATGATAAAGCTGTGTAATTATTGATTAATAAGTTTATTAAAGGCTAAGGTACAGTAATATCCCTCTCTACTTGCAAAAACCTGGTTATGCGGCACCCCATAGCTATTTCGGGTGAGACTGCAACCTGCGCGCAGGTTGTTGCCAAAAGGGCCAACACTGTGGGTCTTTTGTTGGTGCGACATTAAAGGATTAAACCCAGGTCTGCCCTATTGCCCAACAATGAGCTGATCATCTTTCTTTTCAATACCACACTGTTTCAGCTGCAAAACTAGTGCTTTGAACTTGGAGAAATATCGCTGCAGGGATTCAAAGCTTGTTGGACTTAGAGAAATCAGCTCATTCTTGATTTGATGTCCCCTCATCTCATCTGTATTTCCAAAAATATCAGCAAGCTTCTCCCATACTTCATTCAGTGATGTCAATCCATCGAGATGGAAAAGGAGGTCTCTGGAAATACTCAAGCACAGGAGGCCATAAGCCTCATCCCTCTTGTTGTGCCATTTTATCTTCTCTACAGCTGCATTGGGCTCTACTTCTGTTGCCATAGTCACCCTGTAGAGGCCTTTCTCTCTCAACAGTATCTCCATCTCTACTTTCCATTCAAATAAATTGAAAGGAGTCAAGATAGTTTTTTGTGATTGATCCATAGCTCTAGAAAATCTGTCCCGGCTGTCAGTAGAAGGCTCCCAGTCTTGATGTCGAACTTGCAAAACAATTTTTGAAGGAGAGAAACAACCTACAATGGCTTTGATACCATGTGCAAATTAAGGCCAGCAATATATTAATTTTACTCACAACAATTAACAATTGATCATGCAGAATTGCTCACAAAAGAGACTGAAAATGGAGCTATAACACTAAACTGTATTGTGTAAGTGTACAATAGACAACCTTGTAATAACATAGGCTGATGAATAAATATAATACATCAGTAAATCAAATGCATGAGGAAGCATCCAAATCTAGCATAAAGCAGGCTTACCAAAAATAAGCAAATCCCCCATAGGTGTAAAAAGTTGATCCCAAATCTGTCATGGAGCTCATGAATGGGAAAAAAGGAATAGGCAAGCTAAAGAGTGGTGGAATGGAAGCTCATACATTCTTTTTCATGGATAAAAGAGAGGAGTATGTGTAGGACAAAAAACAAGTCAACCTCACCTAGTCTAGCTTTTCCTTTTGCCTTAAAACACTGAAAAAGCAGGCAATAAAGCAGAAAAAGTAGAAGGGCACCTAGAAGGCCAGGAATAAAGTAGATTTGATTCCTAAGGCTTTCCCAAGCACTACATGAGTCAAATATGGCAATTTTGACCTCTATGGATAGGCAAATAGCAACTTGCACAAGGTGGGACACATGAACTAGGCAAATAACACAAAAATAAATGAATTAATGTCTAATTGGGTAAACTATGGGTTGATTATTCTAACACTTCTATCTCCACTAAGTTACATAATTTATAGTTGGTAATGATTTCTTTCAAATAGATACTGAGATAAACACAATGCATAAGTAAGATTGGGGACTTGCCTGGGAGAAGTTCACCGAATTTGGATGAGGTGTGGCATTCATTCCCACCTGTAGTGTTCATTTCCTAGGTTACCCATTGTATTTCTTCCAGATCTCACATGTGAATGATGATATGGACCTTGCACTTTGTACATACCAACTCAATCTTTCCATTCTGGTATGTTGTTCCATTTCTCTATTGTATCATCCAATACCAGAAATGACATAAGAAGGGATTCCAATTTCTATGTACCAGCCATTCCATTAAACAATTACACACAATATGTGCCAAGAAGGTCCCCTTTTTTTTTCTAATTATGTAGTCCTAGGTGCACCTTCCTTTGGAATTTCAAAAAATTATGTAGTCCTAGGTGCACCCTAGATTATGCTTTCATTGCACCATGGTTCATCGTCACATTAATTCCAAGTTCCAACATAAACACTGCAGAGCCTTTTCCCTTCTTGGTCGAGTCTAGGCACATCACCAGAGTGCTTTCCATACATAACTCATACATTGGGTTTATTGTCAGCATCCAAGAATGATAATTTCACTCTAGGTTTGAATTTGGTCTCAGTTTGGTCTCAAAGTCCAGGGTGCATAATGAATCCAACTCACTCCAACATTGATTGATGTTTTAGGTGTTTTTGTTCATGAATGTTCAAGAGGTTGTTTATAACAAAAGAGGCTTTAAAGTAGCCTTTGTTGTCACATATACTTTCCTTTTAGCCTGGGTATCCCATCTATAAGGAATTTAACTGACATGTGGTGACATCCTGGGTTTAACACTCTTCAAGTCTGGTCTTATGCTTGTTGTCTAAACAGATTACAAACAGTGCTGCAATCTATAGAATATATTATGTAGCTTGTATCAGTGTAGTAGGAAACATTTAGGGTCTATTGTCTACCGACTGCACACCAGCAGCATAAATATTCCGAAAGTTGTCTCCTCACTTGAGAAAGTAGGAGAGGTGTGACCTTGGGGGTAAGCACAGAGCTAGGTACTGTCACCTAATCCTAGCTCCTCCATTTACGCTAACTCCTAACGAAGCTAAGGGGGGTAGTCCCTAACAAAGAGTTTTCTATGGCTGAATGTTTAAGTTAATTTTTAGATATTTCGGATGCGGATGGGTGTTGTTTAGTAGTTATTGTGATTTAAGATGATTAATGTGATGAATTTAACACAAGACAAAGCAATCCACATTGCTATCACTAGAATTGAAAGATAGACAAATATTTGAGAGCTTCCTGATAGATAAAGCATTCACATATATGATTTATAATCAAACATTCGATGGACAAATGGTCCAAATTATCAACAATGCGTAAAAGATAGGACCAGTGCCTATAGAGTCAACTTATCGGAGATGCTTCAAGTGTGAATATGTGAATCCCAAAAGATGCCAGTGAATGTTAGGTTTTGCAAGTGCTCTTGGTAAGTTTTAAGAGTTTTTTTTACTTGTGATCTTCACTTATGGTAGCTGGATGTCCTAACCGGTAATACATTCAGTGGCTCCGTTCGAAGACATGACGGATCTGTCTGGGGTCAAAGGAAAGTGTTCAATAACTTAACTACCAGTGCCTAGATTAGGTAGCTCGGTGCCCACAATTGGAATTTGCCCACATGCCTCGGTATTTATTGAACAACGCTGATGTGTTGGTTATGGGGAAAAGTTTTAGTTAAGTTCCTCTTGTGGGGTTTAGGGATCCAATGTCGTTTCTAGGTATTATGATCTAAGATCGGTCAGAGCATACTCTGGCAAGGAGGAAAGGGGGTTAATTTATTAAAGGGGTGTGAGTTGCAAATTTTATTAAGTTAATTGATTAAAACTCTCCAACAGAGAGGGTGCTTGACCTCATCTTATGACCATGGTTCAAGAGACTTAGCTAATCTATATGAAGCTAATGCAAGTATTATGAAAATATAATATGCTCTCCGATAGAGAGTGCTCTTGACTTGTGTTTCTGCAAGTTCAAGAGTCTTACTTATGGATTATTAATTGGTTAAACAAGAACAAGATGATATTAGTTCCTTAAACTCTCCGATAGAGAGCACTCTTGATCCACCTTATGGTGAGATTCAAGAGATTTAAGTAGTTTATTAATCTTAGAAAGATAAACAATTAAACTGAGTAATCAACTTAGAAGTGATGAATTAACAATTGATGATCTAAGCATGAGATGTAATGAAGGATGAAAACTAGCACTAATCAAAGCATGCACACAACACAAGCCTCCCCAAATGGGGGAGGAAGAGAGTGGGGACTTAAAAACCCCACTCAAACAAAGATATTTTATTAAAATTTATACAATGTGCCTTAAGGAAACTAATCCCTGAAAGGAATTTTCAAATAAAAGGTAAAATAACTCTACAAATATTGTAACCTGTAAAAAGGAGAGTGCCTTGTATTTTTACTTTTGAGATCTTTTATTAAACTTGTGAAAATGGAAAAGGGAAGAAGTTTGGAGTGAGTAAAATGAACAAAAGGAAAGAGGGCTGAAACAATAGAAGATAAGAGAAGGAATGAAAAAAAACTAAGCAAGAATCAAAACCAAAGAAAGGGGAGAATAGGGCAGCCAACTAAGAAGCTAAGGGATGAACAAAATTGAAGGAAATGGGGCAGCGAAAGAGGAAATAAGTGGCTGTCATAAAAAATGAAAAACGGGACAGCGAAGGAGGAAATAAGTGGCTGTCATAAAAAAGGAAAAACAGGACAGCAAACAAAAGGTAAAAGAAATGCCCAAAAACAAGGTTAAAGGAAGCCCAAAAAATAGGGAAAAAAAAGGCAAAAGGGGGAAGAAAGCTAGGGCACACTAGGGCTGTCCAAAAAGAGAAAAAAGGTACTAACAGGGAAGTGATGAAGAAGAGGTAAAATAAACAAAGAAAAGTGACCTGTAGAAAATGGATTAAGAAGAGGGAAAATGGGAAGTTTTTTGCAGCTTAATTCTTTAGTTTTTTGCAAGTTTTCCCACTTAACCTGTCATGGAGAGAGAAAAAACCAGCGAGCTATTTACCTGCAAAATGATGGGTTAAACAATAGGATATACTACACAAATACACCTAGCATTTGAGCAAAATATATGAACCTTGTGTTGTTTCAAATACCAACTAGATCTAAGAGAAAGAACACTTCCTAGATCTAGAAATGGAAGCAAATAGATGCAAAAGATTTACTTTATAGATCAAGATACTACTTGCAACATAAAGTAAAATAATGAGAAAATTTGAATTTAGGGTGAATGGAGAAGATGAACCACTTGGATCTTGAATCCATGAAATCACTTTGGATCCCAATGGCATGCAGCTGCTAGGTACAACTGCCTTGCTCTAGGAAGAGTAGATGCAACTTAGCTCAGCCTCTTGCTTGGTACAATGAAGTGATTTGCAAAACAATCTTATACACTTGGCAACATTGGGGTTAAAACATGTATTATTTACTAATCAAATCTCAAAAGCATGAAATACAGCTGAATAAAACAATGCTCTTTGAGGGTTTTGAAAGTAAATGAAATAAACAAGTAACTTGAAGCTACAAATACCTATTCCTAAATTCTTATAGAATCCCTCCAAAGCATGTATTAATACCCACACATTATCAAAAGTAAAGAAACTAGAACAATTTCACCTCATTAGCAAGAACATATGCACCCAGGATCCACATAGCATGAGCCTCCAAAGCCTTTCTTTATTACAAAATAGGTTGTATAAGAGCAACAAGCATTACAATATTTTACCAGAGGTTCTTTACATCAATCATCCACCCTGATAGAGCTGAAAGAGCCTCTATTTATATAATGAGAGAGTGCTAAAACCCTAAAACCAAACCTCAAACCCTAACCGGCTTGGCCACCAAACAGAGGTCCAAACCTAAATCAGAGAACCAGGAGTGAGGGGAAGCCTCCACCCAGGAAAGGCGCCCCCACTCCAACTCTAAACACTATAATCCACCCCCAGATGAGCCCACACGTGTGGAAGGTGCCCTCAGGAGAGAAAGGGGCGTGAGCTGCTGAAGGAGGCACCCTGCTGCATGGGAAAGATGCCTACTAGGTCTGGAAACCTACTTTGTTAGGTCTAGGAAGCCTACTGATGGTGTAAGCTTCATTCTTCACCTCGATCAAATCACTAGACCAATGAGAGCTCTTCATCTCATCTTTAGTTGGAGATGACATGTCTGATAACTAATAATAAATTAATTGCTCTCTTAATGATTACTGAAGCTAACATATGATAACTCCAATCATTATAAGTGCTCCATGAGATGTCATTTAGCCTTTTATTTTACTGAATTTGGATTATTTTGGAGAGTTTTATTTTTCTCCACAAATAATCATTTTTTAATAAAAATTCATTTCTTACTCAAAAATGACTTTTTTGAGAAAAAAGGCATTGTGTCGGATTGTTGATTTGAAAGTTGGTTCTGACTGGCTGGCTGATCAAGAATGATTTTTGGCTTAAGGTTAGAGCCATCAATAACTGAATTCGGAGTCCGGATGACCAACTTACCACGAACGGGTTTTCTCCATTTAATTTATGGAAAAATTAACCCAAAAAACTTAGGAAAAGTAATTAAAAAAATAATATTTTACTGCTTGAAAAAGATTTTTTCAATTTTTTTTATGTGTCTAGATGACTTAGGACATGACCATGATCTATCTAAATAATGTAGAGTAGTATTATAACACTCAGTTGGGCTCTAATAACCCCCCAAGGCCCATAATTCAACATCGGGCTTTCCAGCTTTGGAGGAAGCCGGAGGAAACCTCGTCAATTATACTCGGCTAAACACAAAGCATAATTGTTAGGGGAAAAAAACTCCCTGGAATACCTTATTTGAGATTCTACGTTCCAGGAGACTGAACCACTCAAAAATATCCTACTGGCACATTTTATTACAAACCCCGTGGGGCCATGGTCAAAATTATTCAAACAAAAAAATGACTAGCCAATATTGGCTAGACAAGCAGACGGATCAACTAATACATTGGAATCAGACTTTGAACAAGTCTGTCAACCAGCGGCTCCTCAGGTAATCCAACTAAGTGAAAAATTAGTGGATAACAAGGTCCAATTTAACTAATGGTTATATCTCTTCAAATATTCATTTGACTAGCATTCAGTCTATTGGTTGTCATGTTGGAACATAGAGAATATTGAGTACTAAAAATTCCCTCCATTTCCTACTCTAGAACAACAACAGTTAAGCCCAGAAAATTCCTCCTCTTGTGGTTGTTTAAAGTGCCAAGACATGCCTGAAAAATGGCTGCCACAAATCCAGTATGCTATATGTTGCACCTAGAATATGACTAATGAATGTAGCCTTTCACAATCCTGTGAAATGTAGAAAAACCCAAAACCTCATCTAAGGATTGACCATTAGGTCTGAGATCAGATTTGGAAGTGGTATATGATTCTAATATTGGTTTGTTTCTTCATGACTTTTGGAACTTTTTTTTTCATTGCTTCCACAATAACTTCGTGCAACCTAATTTTTTGTTGAATTTGTACCAGCAACACTAGTACTTGATCCAATGTTCAACTGTCACATTTTACTCCAATCAATTCCTCCTTTATCAGCATTTGACACACTTGGAATTCTAGTGATTTGAATAAGTAAGTGAAGTAGGTAACTCCAGAAAAATGAGTGAGAATGAAAATCCTTACTTGACTCGCCCTCATTTAGTCAAAAACTTGCTTCTTTTTTTTGTAATGAATTTGGAAGGATTCGTTTATCCTTCTTCTATCTCCACTAAGTTACATCATTTATAGTTGGTAATGATTTCTTTCAAATAGATACTGAGATAAACACAATGCATAAGTAAGATTGGGGACTTGCCTCGGAGAAGTTCACCGAATTTGGATGAGGCATGGAATTCATTCCCACCTATAATGTTCATTTCTTAGGTTACCCATTGTCTTTCTTCCAGATCTCAGATGTGAATGATGATATGGACCTTGCACTTTGTACATGCCAACTCAATCTTTCCATTCTGGTATGTTGTTCCATTTCTCTATTGTATCATCCAATACAAGAAATGACATAAGAAGGGATTCCAATTTCTATGTAACAGCCATTCCATTAAACAATTACACACAATATGTGCCAAGAAGGTTCCCTTTTTTTGTCTAATTATGTAGTCCTAGGTGCACCTTCCTTTGGAATTTCAAAAAATTATGTAGTCCTAGGTGCACCCTAGATTGTGCATTCATTGCACCATGGTTCATCTTCACATTAATTCCAAGTTCGAACATAAAAAATGCAGAGCCTTTTCCCTCCTTGGTCGAGTCTAGGCACGTTACCAGAGTGCTTTCCTTACATAATTCATACATTGGGTTTATTGTCAGCATCCAAGAATGATAATTTCACTCTAGGTTTGAATTTGGTTTCATTTTGGTCTCAAAGTCCAAGGTGCATAATGAATCCATCTCACTCCAATATTTATTGATATTTTAGGTGTTTTTGTTCATGAATGTGCAAGAGGTGGTTTATAACAAAAGAGGTTTTAAAGTATCCTTTGTTGTCACATATACTTTCCTTTTAGCCTGGGTATCCCATCTATAAGGAATTTTACTGACATGTGGTGACATCCTGGGTTTAACACTCTTCAATTCTGGTCTTATGCATGTTGTCTAAACAGATCACAAATAGTGCTGCAACCTAGAGAATATATCATGTTTCTCGTATCAGTGTAGTAGGAAACATTTAGGGTCTAATTTAACTAATGGTTATATCTCTTCAAATATTCATTTGACTAGCATTTAGTCTATTGGTTGTCATGTTGGAACAGAGGGAATATTGACTACTGAAAATTCCCTCCATTTCCTACTCTATAACAACAAACGTTAAGCCTAGAATATTCCTCCTCTAGTGGTTGTTTAAAGTGCCAAGACATGCCTGAAAAATGGCTACCACAAATTCATTATGCTACAGGTTGCACCTAGAATATGACTAATGAATGTAGCCTTTCACAATCCTGTGAAATGTAGAAACACCCAAAATCTCATCTAATGATTGACCATTAGGTATGAGATCATATTTGGAAGTGGTATATGATTCTAATATTGGTTTAAGTTCATATCCAAGGTTGTCAAGAGAGAAATTGTGGTAAGGGATACAAATCGTTTCCATCATTTCGAGGATGGAGTTTGTTCCTGCATGGATAATTGGGGACAGTAAGTTGAATGAGTAGCAAACTAATCAATGATCTTTTGTGGATACTCTGGGTTCACATATGTGTTGAGGCTGTGATTATGGCATATAATTTTGACAAGAGACCCCCCCTAGGTTTTGAGTTGTAAATTTCAATGTAAACCATGATTTCCGAGTGGAATATTTTCCCAGATAATATCCTCATTGGGAAATGTTTTTGTAAAATTAGAGACCTCCAAAATGTTAGGAAGCCCACCTAGTTATGTCTTTTCCTCTTCTTCTAGTCTGCGTGATAGAAATTGCTCCTACCAAAGGATGAGGAGATCACAAATACAGAGCTTTGAAGTTATCTTTTATGCATAGCAGCCTAGACCTCCACATACTATCAACTTAATCATGTTCTGGTAGGGATGAGAATTCCTTAAATACTTGCACCTATTCCAGACAGGATAGTCTCCTATGTCAACCTGCTCAAATGACACGTGAGTTCCTTATGTATGCTTAAGTGCTTTGGAAAATTGATCAACACATCAAAGTGAAAGAAGTGTATTTCTTGGCACACACAGCACATGTCCCTCCTGAATTCCTAGTAACTAGGATACTATTTTCTTAAATTGTAGTTTCATCATAAAGACATGGTCACCACTACCTTGTACTTAAATATGTAATGAAGAGTTACAAGCTGCACTAATTCACTTGTAATTATATTAACATTAATGATGGTCCACGTCTATCACTGTTTACCGGAGTAGGGAGGCATTCCTTCTAATCAAATTTAATTATACGACTTGAAAATGTTTCTTTTATTTTTGAACAAAATACTTAACACTATTATATCCCTTATATTACCAAAGCATTGGAGGGGTGTAAAACCAAACTAGACACCTTAAATTTATTGTCCTCTCATCTGGAAATGCATTTTTAGGAAAAACTATGGCCAGTGTTTTCATTCCTAGATCCAAGATTGAGTGAACTTGTGAATTTGAATATTTTGGATTGTATGGGATTTCTTTAGAGATCAAGGCTACTTTGGGTAGGTTATAGTGGTGAGAGGATGTATATTTTTGGAATTTAGTCCCCTTTTAATGATCAGATGTCAATGTTTGGAAGCCAATCTCTGATATTATACCAGTGAGGTTTGGTTACATTATCATGAACTCCTCACTAAGTTCTTCATTCTAAATATGTCTGTCAATGGAGTTCTTAATGTACATTTCAGTTGAGTAATATCTATAAGCTAAGATCTATGGTTTTTAATAAGAGAAAGTATTGGGGATCCTCTATGCCAGTCCAATTATGTCTTTGTTCCCCATACATCAAATCTGACAAACCATTGTTTACATTCAATAACTCCATGTCATTCCAAATTCCCTATCTATTTAGAAACCTATTATGAACAAGTATTTATCTCTCCTTCCCACACTAGAACCACCATGAAAGAGGATTTTCCTGCTCATAGAAGAAGTTGGTGTTTCTTGAAGAAAGTTCAGTTCAGAGGTTGATCCTTCAAAGCTTGTCAAATTCGATATTTCTGATAGACCAAGTCTACTGTTATTGTTTGGTTCTCCCTTATGCAATGTCACTCTAACCTACCCAATCTAACCCAATTTAGCATAGAGATTGTGAGTTGAATTTGGCTACCCTGATGCAGCAGAATTTGGCTGCACCTTGCATGTCTTCTTCAATTTTGATGAGCTGGAAGCACCCAGTTTAGGAATTGCTGATACTGACTTTGGCAATAGTGACTTGCTGCTTGAGGGATGTCCAAAAATTTTGGAGGATTCCCTTGGTTCCTTATCTTCAATTCAGTTATATTTGAGAGCAGTCACTCTGGTACTACCCCCAATTCTTATAGGGTAATGAGTAGGGCAGTAATTTCCACAACCTTTCCTAGTGGTTTTCTGCCATAAGAATTTTTCTTCCTAGAAATGACCGTTTTATTATGATCTTATAAACATCAAGTAAAGAAGTAGTAAAGACATGCTTTTTCCTATAAGTTTTCTTTGTCTTCAGTACCAAAAATAGAGGACCCTGGGTGCTACCAGACTCCTCATAGAATAGAATACCTATATGATATTCCAAACTAATCCTCCTTAAATTTAATTTAGCTGTCCCTAGTCATTAAATTTAATTTCCTCTAGAATTGAGTACCCACCTTATGTTTCTGTACTGTTGTCTATCTTCCTCTTATTTATTTGCAATTAATTCTCTTTCTTCAATGGAAAACTCTACTGCACGTTGAATATCTTGGCCATACATTCTTAAATCCCTTCTTGGCTGCTTTGTTGTAAAACCTATATTGAGAAGTGTTGACAAAGATTCAACTGAGACTTGAAGCTGTCCACAAAAACAAACAAAGTCAACATAGTGAACATAGAGTGCCATTATAATTAACTGAATATTTGTAAGAATAAAAGATAATTATGAATGAAATCTACAAGGAAAAATTTGCAATTAAACAACATAGTCCACAAATAAAATGAATTTCACTGTTAACTTAAATTCAAAGTTTGGACTAAATACCTGCTGATATTTAGCTTGAGCTATTGTTAGTGCTTTGCAAGACTCTTCCAATAATCCTATGTGGTAAGCCACAACACCTTCCAGAAGATTCAGTCGTTTGTATATATCCAATCATTATTATTTAGCAATTAAATCTATAAAGGACATCTTCTAATGCAATCCAAATGTGGAAAAGAACAAATCTATACTAACAACATTTAGGTCCACTCATAACATATATGGCATGTTCAAAGTATAGTCTCAGTATGACATGGGTCCTAGCTATAAGGTGAACAAATTTAAACTCCTAGAATTCGAAAACCATAAGCTAGCTAACGTTTAGAATAAATCTCTAGTAAACTCTACCAAAACAAATGATTCGTATGAACATATTCCTTTAGGATAGGATAAAGCTTGAAAGAGAGTTTATGTGGCAATTTCTGGACAAAATCCTCCTTGTAGAACCATAGCTCTCTCCATATTTCCACCATAGAAAATTTCAAGCCTTTTGTGGGCCTCTTTTAACCGCATTCCAGCCATATCCAAACAGGATATGTCACGCTGCATGAAATAACACCACACTGTGTCTATTTGCAATAGTGATGCATTATCCACCCTCTAATTAGATAGGAAGGGAAAATTTTGTATACAACTAAATTGAGGAGAAACATAAATAGGAAGCCTACATATAAAGTTGGAAAATTTGAGAACCAAATAGATAACTCACCTCGATTACTTTCCGATCACAAACAGAAAATGCCTCCTGCAAGAAAAGCAATTGTCAACAAATCCCACAAAATAATTTTCACAATGTCCATCATAACTTGTCCTCCAATGGCAGGATTGATGATATAGAAAGCATAATTTTGAAAATACAGCTACAAGACCATCAATTTTCCTTTTCTGCACTATCAATAGAAATATTCATAATTTGTTCCAAGACCTTCATTTCCTAGTCTAAAATAATGAAGGTAATCAAAGAACAAAGGCCTGAAGTCTATTCAGTAAACATCAGCAAGTGGACATCCATATGAGAGTTGTATGAGGGCTATTAAAACATTAGCAATGAGAAACCTGCATGTTACCTCTCCCATGGCAAGAATATCAAGAGCATATTTAAATTGTCCATTTTTAATGAGATGTCACCCCTTTGCATGAAGCATCAAACCCATAAAAAGGGGCCCAGTCACATTAAAAGAATCCTTTTGATTCAATTTCGTCCTCATTTTAAGCTCCGAAAAGTAATAATGTTCATATGATTAGATTAGTTGCAGTGCCCTGGCCATATTATTTCAACTAAGACCAGAAGTACTAACATGTAAACTAGTGAATGGCATAATGAAATTGCAGTATACTATTACTATTGTAGACAGTGCAGATATAACTCTTGATCTTTGGTTTTGAGTCTTCCCAGGACAGCTAAATGTATATATTGATTTCAAACTTTGAAATATCAACTATTTAAATTTTTTTCTTGGAAAAAAAAACGATAGCATTGAAAGTTAAAGAACCAAAAAATCAAAAGTAAAATCACACCTTTGATCTGTCTCGGTACCAACTTTCATCTTGCCTTTGCTTTGATTCTCAAGTTCGATGTTGAAGTCATCAACTTGAAAGGAATTATCTGTATGTCTCTTTTCCATTGCATATACTGCATCTCTGTAGGACAAGTGAGAATATATATGTTTCAACAAAAAATAAAATATAAATTGAACACCATTAACGAAGCAGGTATCATAAAAGAAGAGGTATTCTCATACATGACACCCAATTTCATATCTAATATCAAAATGAGCAACAATAAGCAATGACATTTACAATTTAACATGATCCAAAACAACAAAGAGAGTTGTTTTACAGTTGGGAGTGGTTTGTGGCACATCATATAGTAAAGGAATTATGGCCCTTAGGATAGCTTACAGAATTACTCATGCCAGCTTCATATTCTTATGGGTTGGTGGTAAGGATTTCCCTTAGGTTGTATGGCAGAAAATCTCTTTACCGAAAGACATGGGAGGATGGGGATTAAAGAATCCACATTGCTTTGCCAAAGCATCAACAACCAAAGTTATTTGGAGACTTATAAAAGGGGTGGGTCTATGGGAAAAAGTGATTACTCATAAACTCATAAAACCTCTCACTATAGAAGAAAGGATTCAGAAAAGGGACAAAATCATCAAAATGGGTCTTGTATGTGGAAAGATGCAATTCAAGCCTTTAGTCTTGTTGGGGATTGGAGGGTTTGATTTTTCAGGATATCTGCAAATATTTCCCAAATTTGGGAAATTTTGAACCATTTTATAGGCAGGACATTGTATATGCATTTGCAGTAATATTTTGGGAAATTTTGAACCATTTTATAGGCAGGACATTGTGTATGCATTTGCAGTAATAGTGTCGTGGATACAATATTGTGATCAAGGTCTATGACAATTAGTGCGAGGCTTATTTCCTCTAGTAGTATCTATTCTGCAGTTGATAAATTTGGTAAGCTGATGACTTCCTAGATCAAGATTTGTATGGAATGAATGATATTTATGAACTGACTCATGCAAAATTCGTATCATCATTTCATTCTTTATTTTCACATATATTTGCCAGTATGAATGTTGGTTTACATAATGTTCTGTTACTGCAAGAGTATTGATATAAGTTTTGGTCAATATTCTTGTCCAATCTTTTTTATTAAGACTAGGATGTTGTAAAGTTGGTGGGTCATATCTGTCTTATTACTTTTCCAGCTAAGATTGAGAGATATCTTCGATTATTTCAAAATATGAAAAGAATAAGAATAAAAAAAATATAGTTCTTTCAACAATTTTTGCATTTAATTTGGAATAGTTTTTCCAATTTATGAAAGTCAGATTAAATAATATGGTTTCATAAGGTCAAGAATAGGGATGCAATTTATTGTTATCATTCTGGTGTAATTTTTTTGATGTCATTATATATAGGATGTGTGAAAGCTCGAGTTTATTTTTTTTCATTTCCCCACTAACATTAGCTTGACTGTCTTCCAATGCTCATTCCTTTTTGGCTTCAGACAGTCATAGTGTCAGTCCACAAAGATTCTTTTCCACACTAGGAAATCACATGATTTTCCTCATTCTACTTTTGGAAGAGACCATTGTTTCTAATATCTATTGATAGTTCTACCCTGATCCAAGAAGATGCACCAGCCTCTACCAACGACGAATCTCTATTGCTGGTAGATAAGGTTATGCAGGTAGGTTTTTGATGTATATTAGAGCTGATACAAAGATCCATGACTTTTTGGAGGGGGTGTGTCTCAACTGAAGCCAATGGAAGATGGTTTTTCAACTGTGTTCAGTTGGGTTCAACCCCAGACTCACCATCCTATGCATGCATGCGATGAAAGCCTTATGTGGTAAGTTAGTAACCTAATCCTAGACTTGGGACACAAGCATTGTCTTCAAACATGGTTATGTCACCTTCTAATACCCCATGCAGATCCCCTGCTAAATCAGCGATAGAAAATTGTAAAACTCAGCCTGAACCCCAGAGAGACTTTAATTTTTTTTCATGAGAAAAAATAAGGAATATGGAAAAAAAGGAATATTCTTGGGCTTCGATGAATTATATTTTACTTTTGGTGCAAACTGGCTGATGAGGACACATTCAATAGATTGTGTGTTTTGAACTAGGAAGCTAAGGGGATCTCATTGAATTCATATCAGGATCTTAGATCTAAATACCTGTGCCCTCTATTTAACTGTGACTCTATTGTTTGACATGTGCTTCAATATGTCACTTGGAATATTGTAGGTAGCACATGTTTCATCCCTCAAGGATAAAACATGTCCTTTCTATTCAAACTACTGATATGCTGCCTTCAAAGGGTGTGTCTCAACTAAATCCAATGGAAGATGGTATTTCAACTATGTTCAGTGGGGTTCAACCCAAGACTCACTATCCTATGCATGCATGTGATGAAATCCTTATGTAGTAAGTTAGTAACCTGATCCTGGACTTGGGACTCAAGCATTGTCTTCAAACATGGCTATGTCACCCTGTAATACCCCATGTACATCCCTTGCTAAATCAGGGACAAAAAATTGTAAAACTCAGCCTGAACCCCAAAGAGACTTTAATTCTTTTCATGAATAGCAATAAGGAATATGGAAAAAAAGGAAGACTCTTGTTCTTAGAGGAAATATATTTTACTTTTTGTGCAAACTTCTTGATGAGGACACATTCAATAAATTGTGTATTTTGAACCAGGAAGCTAAGGGGATCTCATTGAACTCATATAAGGATCTCATATCTATATGCATGTGCCCTCTGTTTAACTGTGACTCTATTGTTCGACATGTGCTTCAATATGTCACTTGGAATATGGTAGGTAGCACATGTTTTATCCCTCAAGGCTACACTTCACATCCCCAATGATAGATTTCAAGTGAACTATCCTCTCTGGGTTGAATCCTGGACTATAAGTTGATCTCCATTGTTTTGTTGACCTATTTTCTCTAAGGTACAGTAAGATTCTAATCCCTGAGTGATAAGCAATATGACTGTTGAAGGTTATATTCCCTTTTGCATCAATGACATGAGTTAGTCCCAGTCCTCAATGGACATTGGGTGTCCTCAAATTTTGACGACACATGTGTTCTCCAGCTACATAGTGTGGAGTCCTCCCTTGCATCACACACACACACACAATGGCACACATATACATGTCCATCAAGCTGTTTTCTGGTGGCTACTTGGTGTGGTTGTAGTGAAGGAGACCTAGGTTCAAATCATTGCAGGATTGCTCCTCCCTTGCTTGGGATCTATGGTTGTGGCTTACAGCTGGGCCATCTCTTTTTGGGCACATGCCTTATAATATGTCACCAGAATACATGCTTTGTTGGGCTTTGTGCTAGATCATTGATGTAGGATGTGGGCAGTTAATTTGTAATTTATGCTGGCTTAATACCCACAACCTGATCTTCACTAATAAAACATTCTAGAGGGTGGGGCCACAGTTTTGAGGGATTTCAGTCCATTGGGTTTTTTTCCTTCAAATACGTATATGCTCCAAACAGTGGTTTAAGATGATTGAACTACTGTATTATATTTTCTTGATGACCATGTAACTAACAAATCAACTTGGATGATGAAAAATGGGAAAGAAAAAGAGAAAGTTCCAAATGAGTTTATATGAATGATTATACAATTAAAGATCCAGTGGTTCTACTTCTCTGGAGGATTACACTCTACCACAATTGCAAGCAAGTTAAAAGTCCAAACTATTGCTAATGTTTGTCATATTATAAGTAGCTGGGAAAAACATTTCATTGCTATGAAGGAAGTACTTCACTAATTGCTAGTTTCTAATGGTTAAGTACTTCACTAATGATTATCTAATTATATGATCTTAAATTGTATGAAAACAGTCATAGAAGTTTGATTATTTTATTTGTTGTGATATTTCAAAAATATTAAAGTGGCTTATCAATTTCTTGCCCATGCAGGTTCCATTACTTTCAAGCATGGTTGATGGGATAGGTTCTCAACTTATGCAACTAAGGTAGTTATATGATGGACCAATATCAAAACTCAAGATGCTAATGATTTGTTGTATGGATAAGATAGAAGAGGTTTTGATTGTAGAAGATGAGAATGGCAATATTGTTAGATAGACTATGAAAGATAATGATGTCCTTGTCCAATACAAGGTATGGATACCTTCTAAATTCTAATTTATAAATCGTCCCCACATATATGAGTGATTCATGTGTTATAAATATTTTGAAGTAACCAAGTATATTGTATTTCTATTTGATTCACTTTCCTAGGTTCAAGGGGTATAAAGTTATAAAAAACACATATTCATATGTTTTCCTACTCTTTTTGCTTAGCAATGTTGTCAAGCACATTGGGATCCTTTTATTGTCAAATTCCAAATAGGGAAATAGTGTCATAAATCATGAGGTCCATGTACCCAGTTGACAAGAACTTCCTAATGATGTCTTCATAATGACTAATACATGGATTAACTCATTTGTCATGACCCACACAGTAATAAAATGATTGTTTCATAACACATCTGCCAATCACATGTGCATTCACTAAATACAATATAGACCATAAGATAAGATAAGATGAGACACATTAGTTTCCAACAAATGGTTGAAAAAATGGCTGCAAATAGGTCAATGTGATTGTTAAGTACAACAGTAATGAGTACAAAATGGGAGTGCAAAGACAACTCCTATAAAAAGATGATAAAAGCATATATATTCTATTCCAATTAATACCTTGAGGCTAAGATGAAGGAGCTAGTTTGTGTCAATTGCTGCAAATGCAAATAGTTTTTTTGTTTTTTATATATGTTTTGAGGTTGACAGTATTGATCCATGACCTTGTGGACTGTATTTGTCTCACTCTGCCATAAATGGGTTATAGCATCAACTGAATGGATATTTAGTTTTGAAATTGAGGAATCATGCACACTGTTTCCCATAAGGTGTTCACTTAATTTTTCATGAGGGTTTATGGCTTGGTTTCTGAGTTTTCTGGGCAAGTCGAAATTATGATGTTGCCTTTTTCTTAGTTGTAAAACAAATTCTGGGAAATCCATGCCACCTGTGGACAATGAAAGGAAATGAATAGCCCATGTACCTCATATCTGGGCAGTTTTGGGCCCTATAATAGCAAGTTACAACAATAATTAAGCCAATATGGGTATTGTTTTGAACATTATTGGGCGTGTTTCACCTTCTAGCAGCCTCAGCATTCAATTTGGGCCATTTTTGTGGATGTGAGGCAGTTATGGGCACAAGTTAGGACTATCCATGATGTGCTCCTAGAGCAGACAATGACAATATCTAAGGTATGGAAAAGCTAAAAGTGACTGTGGGTTTGGTGTTTTATTGGGTAACTCCCCACAGATCAATAAAAAACAAATAAGATAATAAAAATGCTTATAATTTGATAAAAATAGGATTGGAACAAGTGCTCGCTTTGCTCCTCTATGGTTTCTCCAAAATCCTAGCTTCCATTGCCTTCTTAGGGAAAACCCCAACCCTAACTCATTGCTTGCATCAACACAATATCCCGAGCTAAGATACGATTTGACTAGGAACATCAATAGAGGTTTCCACAACATTTTTATTTTGACAAACAAGTTCTGTGGGAGTTAACTGCATGCTATGAGAGATATTGAAGCTAACCTCTTGAGTGAATGAATGACCACTAGTTCCATCCATGCATTCTTTAGCATCCATCAAGTCACTCCCAACTGTTCACTCAACACCTGACTTAGAATTGTGAAGACCATCTTTAATATGTGCAACCATAACTATTGTTGTAGGCATATATGAAGAAGTTGCAAGTGATTGGCTTGCAGAAGTCCCACTTGTGTTTTCCCTTGATGATCCATCTTTCTCACTACGATCCACTCTCCAGCTCTGTTCTTCACCATCACTGTCACTATCTCCATCAGAGAATCTAATCACAAGGTTATCATGTTTCTCTTCTGCTGCAGGATATCTAATAGAAGGATGTAGATCTTGTAAAGTGTATAAGAAGAGATCATTTTCCTTATGGCCACATAATGGAACTGATAGTGCACTAGAAACTTGTAGTTCTGTCCCATTTTTGTTGTTAGCTGGAATATTTCACCTCTTGCGGACAGCAAGGTGTTCCACTGGTCTGAATGGTTCAAATCCAGAACAAATAGAGGACCGAGGTTGAAGACTCTCCCTAGAAGCCGTAGATACCTAGAATGTAATGCTCTGATCGTTATCCTGTGTACCTGCAATAATCTTCAACATGCAAACATATCGAAACCACCAGAATATAATCTACTAATCTATGTTAGTGACTAAGGAATGTAACAACATACATGTGAAATCAAACAACAATAATATATGTGGGACAGAAATCAACTTGTATTAATATAAAAATATGAAGAAGTTTACAACCAAGCCTTAGTGTTGACATGCATCTCCATGAAACTAAGCATTCTCATCCCCAAAATCTCCGACTCTAGCTCTCTATGCTATCCCAAATTTTCTTGGGCCAAGTGATCAATCCAACAGCATAACAATACCTTAAGAGTTCTCCCCTCAACCATGGCTATGAGCTCATATTTATAAGGCTCGATGGATAGGGTAGGTTGAGATATTGGTGGGTAAGGTGGCCTCTAAGATCCTAGGATGAGGGATCTCAAGCTGAACTGACCCACAACAGTAGGGATAAGGGAGGACACGAGGCTTATCATCTAGAAGCCTCGAGAAACTTATCTTTTTCCCTTTTTACCCAGGGTACCGCATTTCTCCTTAAATGACAGAGTGGTTCTGGTAAGAAACACTTATGGACTAAGGGCCATAAGCAGTGGCACCGCTTGTGGACAACAAGGGATAGGTGGTGCAAACAAGGTACCACTTCTAGACAACAGAGGAAGCACAATGTTGGGAATTTTCATGAAAGATTGACAATAACCATGATTTTCCACTCCAAGAGCTGGGATTCAGGGCAAGTAGGTATGTCAAATGTCTTATCACATGATGGTGACCGGATTTTGGTATAATAGGATTCCCCCCAAAGCATGAGTCTTAGAGGGATATGATAAATAAGATATTTGAGAGAACAAGTCGTCGCCATGAGATGAAAATGTCAGCTCGATCGAAGCATATTGTCAAGTGGGCATCTATAGTACATCAGTATGTTGACTCATAGACACAAATAACCAAACTCATGGATGCAGACCAATACAAGGCAGATCCATGAGAGGAATAAACAAGCATGGCTACTAGAATACAGTGTAGATCCATGTGATAGAGGACTCAAACTTGGACATAGATACCAGACATACAATGTAGATCTATGTCATACAGACACAAATTTGAGCATAGCCATGACCATACAAATGTGGATCCATACTAGATATACAAAACTCCATCGCAACCTGGGGAAAATCAATGAGTGCTTTAAACAAATACCCAGGGTCTTCGTCTCGTATTCCACAAAGTATGATTCTATCCATGTGATTACAATGATCTGAAGTCGAACATGGTAGAAACCACTTGATTACCGGCCAATGATGTGAACCGTTAACAAGTGCAAGGGACATCACCATTGATGTCGATGATTCCCAAGGTACCCTAGTACAATCTACTGAGTGTGAATAGATGTCTTGATGTCGAACACCCAGCCAATTCTATCGATCAAAGGTCAATGATGTGAACCTATGTCAAGAGCAAGAGAATCTATCATTAAGGCATACAAATCTCAAGGTACTATTTTTTCTATGACTACTTCCCGGATGATGAGCTGATGTCGACGGGAATAGTCTCGTCAAAGGAGGGCCATGATGAGTCCCATATCGACGACACAAAACTCAAAACATAGTTCTGGAATGATGTGAATGTAGTAACCATATGACTGACTCAAAGATACTGACACAAAGACTGTGTAGACTGCAGAGGTAAAACTTCTTCAAATCCCCTTTGAACATTGGGCGGCACGACAAAAATACTTGGCAACATGACTAAACAGGACAGACACACAATGCGACAATGGACAATGCATTATTTTGAAAGACTCAAAGGAGTGACATGACTCATGAAAGTGGATCATCACGGAGATCAGTTGAATACCCAATTGACTGACATGATGTGCAGACAATTTCCATGTTCAAGGGTAATGACAAACAACTGCCATTATTTGAAAAAATGATTCCCTTCCCATTTCCCCCATCATGGTTGATAAGTGCCTCTTTTCAGTTTTATGAGTTTAAAGAGGGTAACAAACACTTGATATAGCTTGTCATAAGACAATTCCAGACTCAAATGTTTTATGAACCTGAGAGAGGAGGGGTTCATTCCCAAAGAGGGTCTCTCAATGTTTAATTTAATGAGTCCACTAAAAGAAAACTCGGTATCGTTCTTGTTTAGAGAGTCTGAACGAATACAAAAGAAGACTCCAAGGGGTCCTTTTTCATATGATTTAGTCTCTAAGGCCCGAAAAAGTGTAAAATCATACCTTAGAGAACTCTTCCAGTCATGGTTGGTTGGAGTGTTCCTTTTTCGTAAATAGTCCTATCTGAACTGAAAAAGAGATAACCTACCATTGGATGGACGACTCTTCAAATAATTTAATGAGCATGAAGAAGACAAGATCGCTCGATGATCTTTTCCTATTTAGGGAGCTTGAAAAGATTTTAAAGAGGACTCCATTAGACTTTTTCATGTTTGAATCTAAAGCATGAAAAAGTAATAAACTAATCTCAACCCACTTTTCATGTTTTAACCAAAGCACAAAAAAATAAAAATAAGCTCAACACCATCTTATTGTTTTTAACTAGCTCGAAGATCAGTTGAAAGAATGCTCAAGGATTGGTTTCATTTTTACGCAAGCTCGAAACCAATGGGTAAACTATGCTTGAAAAATCCCATTAACATGATATACAGAGGTTGGATTCTTGCCCTCAGCATGATTGCTAGCAAAGCTTACGCTTAGCATGGTTGCTAAGGGCTCAACATGCCTCAAAGCTTCATTTCATTTGATGATTCTTCTTCCATACCCAACCTAAAAACTTGGTTACTAATGTGAAAATGTTCACCATGGGGGTAGGAATAACAAGGATTAGGAAAGTGAAAAGATGGTTCAAGTTCTAACACTAAAGGGAAGACTCGAATCAAGGGGAGGGGATCTTTTTCATTTTTACGCAAGATTGAAATAGAAGGTAACTATGCTTGGAACATGGTTTAATTTTTATGAAATCTTGAAACCAAAAGGTAAACTATGCTTAAGGAGACCCATTTCATTTTTTAATGAGTTTGACATTGAATGGGAACTTTGCTCAGGAAAAATTGACATGATGGTCAGGTGCTATTTCATTTTTTAATGAGCTTGACATATAATAGGAACTTTGCTCAAGGAAAACTGACATGATGGTTAGAACTTGACATGATGGTCAGGTTCTATTCCATTTTTTAATGAGCTTGACATAGAATGGGAACTTTTCTCAACACATGGTTTCATTTTTATTCAAGATTGAAACGAAAAGGTAAACTATGCTTAAGGAGTGGTTTTATTTTTTAATGAGATTGAAACCAAAAGTAAACTATGATCTCAAACCTAATCCTATCAAACATGATATCCAGAGGTTGGTAGGTTTCCCCCATTTCATAAAAGCTAGCGGTTTAGCTCCATTATGATGTCCATAAACTAGAACCATGCCCCCCATTTTACCTATGATGGGAAGAAGCTAACTATAAGAAGAAAGAGATACAATAACATGCGGCACATTCAGGGAAGTATGATTACTAGGAGTAATGTGATGGTCAGGTGTAACAAAACAAAGCTGATCAATGGTCACAATATTACCATCATGGGGAAAATGCATAAATCTAAAGAGTGTGGACACAATATCCTTCATGGCATAAACATAATCACTCCCAAGGATCAGATTAAAATATAAAGGACCTGGGACCACCATAACATCAATACAGATAGTTTTCCCTCCTAATGTAATAGGCAAGTAAGGAAGGATCCCTAAAGGTGCAGTAGGTCTGTGATTAAAAGCCAGTATCTGATCGGTGGCTAGCACAAGCTGAGGAGAACCTAAAGCTTTCCAAGCAGTTGAGGATAGAATACTAATAGAATCCCCTTCATCAACAATAGTGCGAAGTATCCACCTGGCAATAACATTCACAACTATCTCGGAAGGAACACTCGAATGAAAACGAGACTATGTTAGGTTACTCCAGTCAAAGGAAATAACCTCACTACTTGGAGAGGGTTCTGTCGAAACAGAAAAAATTTCCTCTTATCGAGAACAATCAGAATGAAGCATAAAAACTTCAGCAGGTTTCAGTTCATTCACTACTAGAAGAGAAGAACAAGACGAAGATTTGGTCAAAGAGACTACTTCAGTCTTAACACTCTCTAATGAAAGAGTGATATCTAGTGGAAATGATATCAACTCGACCACTTCACTCTCTGAAGGAAGAGAGGGATCATGTTGAAATGACACCGACTCGACCACTTTAACTTCACTCTCCAAAGGAAGAGTGGGATAAACCACAGATAAATATGAATTAACCACTTGGTCAGCTAGTGGGGTATCGAGGGATAAATTACTATCACTTGTTGGAATCACCTGTTGATGATCAGTAATATTTTCCAAACAACGCGAAGCTTCATCTATGCTTGGACAAAGAAAAGTACGATGCATAGCCTTGCATATCAAACAAGGATACAAGACTTTACCCTTAAAACATTTTACCAATGGGTCACTGGTTGAGGGAGTATCATCAACATGATGATCAGAGGTTGATGACATAGATGGTTTGGACCTTTTAGACCACTCTTCTTGTACACAGGAGAGACCGGGACACTCCTTAAGAAGGTGGTCCCCCTTGCAAATCTTACAAGGGAACTTGGGTTTTTAGAGCATTCTCTTAGAATGAGCACCATCAAGAGCAGATAGTTTCTTCTTTTTCTCTTTCTTATCCTTCTTCTTTTTACCCTTCCCTTTCTTCTTCTTATCACCATGACTACTAACCATAGAGCTTTGGTTAAGCGAAGAAGAAGAAAGAGCTGAAGCCAAAACCGACGAAGAAGGAGTCGAATTAAGTTGAGGCCGATCCTCTCTCGGAGGAGAGGTGACGTTTGAGACATTAGGTGTAACAGGGATTACCGGATTAAACAGCCAGACCGGTAATCCTATAGTTAATCTAGGAAGATTTAGAGTGGCAATAAAGGGAGGAACAATACCTTCACTTGGAGGGAATACAAAAGGTACACCTTGTAAAAAGACCTCTTGAGTGGTAGTCCCAGATGAGGATGCCATCTATAAACTCTCTAATAACCCCCTAACTACCACGCACAAGCGAGTACTACTCAAACTAAAAGCAACAAGAAAACATGTGAAAGGAGTGTATAAGAGTCAAGAACCTCACAGGATAGGCCAAAAGGATAACTCAGATGGTTTGAGGATTCCTAGAAGGGTCTCCCAATATACACAAGGTACGGGGGAGCTCAAATCGGTAGTAGTGTTGTCTAATGCATAATCATACACAAGGGGCCTTCCGATATACAATCGAGCACATGAAGTACCTTTCTATATACCTCAAGGGTATGTGAAAGGCCGTTAGATATACCGACGGTACGTGGAGGAACCGCGCGAGTCCCAGGATGTAATGCGGATAAAGTAACAACAGCTCCTATGCTTAACGATGCCCGAACACATCTCTAACTTATCACTCAAATTGCTAAAAATTTTAACCTAGTACTACCGTTAATTTTATCTTGTGCGCTTAGGTGGAACCATGGAGTGAAAACTTGAATTTAAAGAAGATGCATGCTGATCTATATGATAATGCAAGTTTTCTTCTTCAATGAAATTCTACCTAAGAGAGGGAGAGAGATTTACTTTTCTTCCCAAAAATGCACACCCAAATGCAAATGTAATTCTATCTTTTCAAACGAAAAGTGAAATATTAATGCACCCCAAACAATCTTCAAAGTAAATAAGAAAGAGATCTAGAGAAAATATAACATAAATCAAAATGTTTCCTATCTTTTCATGCTTGAAAAAGATGGATAAAAACTCAATGGAAAGATGGTTTCACTAATGTTTCCAATCAACTCTAACTCTAATGCATGCAAAGCTGAAAACAGATATTTCTTCTTAATGAAAGTAAGATCTAGAATTTCGAACAATCATGCACAAAACAAGAAGAAAATCATTCAACAATGCTTTCGAATAAAGCAAAGGAGAGAGAAAACTAAAAATTCTCTTTGAAATAGACAAGGAAACAAAGAACCAATCTTTCCTACCAAGCACTGAAAAAATCAGCATGCAAAAGGAAACAAGAATCAACCCAAGCAAAGAAAGACTCAAAACAACATGGATCACTCATGCATTCCAAGTCCAAAACAAACCAAATAATACACATGAAAATGAAATGTATGTTTCCAATTCCAATGAATAATATCTACAGAAAAGAGAAAGATGTTTCAAGAAAAGAAAAGAATGTAAAATATAATGTAAGAAACACAAACTCTCTTTGAATGCAAATGGAATATAACAATCAAAGCAACTGCAGAATACATAATTTATGGCCCCTCTTGTCCATGAGGGAGCATTTTTTTTTTAAAACACACTTCATTTTCATCAAAAAGTAAGCCAAAAACACACAAAAATCAAAACACAAAGTCTGGAATAGGGCCTACTTGGCACTGCGTAGATGAAGCTGCTGACAGACAGTTTTGAGGCAAAACTACTCCTTTCTCACTGGATTCAGGTGGTGGCACTGCGTATGGCTAACTTGACTCAGGCGGTGGCACCACTTCTTACCAACAGAACATGTGTGGTTCCTTGTAAAAATCGAAAACACAAAGAGAACGATATATCAAGTCAGAAAAAGACCAGATCAGGGTAAAGGATGATCGATTGAGTATAGAAAAGAGAATAAAAGGTCGAAAATAATTCAGATCTAAACAAATCTGGAAGTTTCAAACCCAAATTGACTAAGTCAGAAAGCAGATCTGACTGAAGACAGTCTGAGAAAGAGCCTGGATTCAGACAAGAGTTGAATATTGAGGAAGATCATAACAACTGATACATATATCAAATCCCCAGTGGAGTCGTCAGATTTGTTAGCTGGAATATTTCACCTCCTGCGGAGAGCAAGGTGTTCCACTAGTCTGAATGGTTCAGATCTAGAACAAATAGAGGACAGAGGTTGAAGACTCTCCCTAGACGCCGTAGATACCTGGAATGTAATGCTTCGATCGTTATCATGTGTACCTTCAATAAGCTTATGTTGGGCTATAGGGTAGACCCGGGCTTTATACCATTAACTTCGCACCAAAAAAAGACCCACAGTGTTGGCCCTTTCGGCAACAACCTGTGAACAGGTTGCAGTCTCACCCGAAACAGCTATGGGGTGCCACAGAATCAGGTTTCTGCAAGAAGGAGAGGGATATTACTGTACCTTTATCCTTTAATAACTTATATTCATATAACACAGAACTTCAACATTCACATATATAACTTCGCAGCTAAATAAATAAACAGTGACTTGCTTAACCCTTTCCTGGGAATTCACAGTGAAGTTATTTAATTAGCAGTGATCTTACTTATCAGATATATATTTATCAATGCATAAATAAAAAAACAACAACACAACCAAAACCACAACACACGATATAACGTGATTCACCCCCAGTGTAGGGGTTACGTCCACAGAACTGTGTTTTATTCAACTCTTTACAAAAAACACAGTTCTGATCTGCGCACTCAGCTACAAATCCATTCAAGTCCTCAAATCCGCACACACAGCAGCAGGCCTCTACGCACACAGCTACAAATTTCCTTTATCACCCAAAACCCTCTACGCACACAGCTGCAGAGGTTGTCCACGCACACGGCTGGGACTTAACCTTCTCTTACAAAATAGCCTTAGCTTCGCATCAATTAATCTTACATCAAAAGCCTAAACTGACTTCTTTACAAGAGTGCTTATTTATAGTGCACTTATTACAAAGGCATGGGATTAAACCATGGGAACCCCGAACCCTAAACCCTAGATTTAAACCATGGGTTTATTACAAAAGAAGGTTTTTATTCAACCCCGACACCCCTAAGACTATTTTGAGTCATAACTCCGCTTACAACTCCCATAACTTTGCGGAGTTACCCATCTTAAGGACCGTTAGGGTGTGCACCCCAACAGGCCCCTAAGACTCACCAGTGGCCCATCCCGGGACACTCAGCTGCTTTTCTGGTGGTAGAATATTGTTGGCGAAACATAGTGCGCTGCTTGCTGAATCCATACATGCGGTTGTTGGCTGCTTGTTCCTTTCCTTCGTAATATGCTGGTTAAGGCCTTCTGGATCTATCAGCGACCCCATCCTTCGATCTACTTGCCAAACATTTGACCATCCACAACTTAGGGTCCCTAGAATTGTGTGTCAAGGTGCATAAGACAAACAGCCGCCATGGTTCTACCAAACCAGGAGGATACATCTTGGGATGTTTCATATTTTTCCTGTGAAGATCGGTGCTATTCTTTGTGCGGCTTAGAGCGCACTTCTGCCTTTCTTCGTGCTTTGGTCGAGCATGGCTGCCCAGGTGGATTACTCAGAAGGTTCAGCAGACCTCTCTCCCTGACCACTCGTAATAACTTCTGGACTTCACGGTCATTCGACATAGTGCTAACTGAAGAAACACAAAGACGTGCGCTATGCAGGAGTCACAGGCCGGTGTGGCTTCTTATAGAATCCCACAATAGAATCTATCATCATGGTGCATTAATGATGTTAAATCTGATGGAGTGGCAGAAATCCTGTCCACACGACGCCAGATTTTCCCAAGATCTCATTATGGCAGGAAGTGAGGGCAGTTCGCGTGCCGGCGCCGCCAAGTCTAGTTTGTCCCATCCGTCACATTTTAAGCTATGAAACACCTTTAATATATGACATAACTACTAAATTCAGCTTCGCCTTGATAAGAACCTTCGACACAATATGCACCTTCGACCCATCCTGACCTATACGAAAACCAAACTTCAACCTTCATACTTTGACAATCTTCAACACTTCGTAGCTTTGAGAACAGCTTCATTATAGTCTAGTACCCAATTTCAACTATTCTTGGTACTTAGACTGTCCTTCATGCTGTTACTCCTGATCAAGGGGTCCCGGTTTGTCCCTATACTTCTTTAACCTACTTTCATTCACCATAGAAGGTAAAATTTCTCCATTCAATTTAGCTAACTGGACTATGCCACCATCAGTAACTTTCTGCACTATATATGGTCCTTTCCAATGTGTCTTGAACTTACTCGGGAATTTCATGAATTTGTTGTCATATAGAAGCACAAGATCACCCTGCTAGAACTGCTTCTTCTTCATGTGTCTATCATGCCATGCTTTTTCTCTAGCTTTCTGAACTTGCTGCTAGAACCCTGCAATGAATCTGTCCTCTTCAAGTTCTAGTATCTTTGCCATCCTTTCTTTCATCATATCTGGGTCATCCATCTTTGTAAAAGCAAATATTCTGAGGCTAGGTACACTGTACTCCATGGGCATGACTGCTTCTTGTCCATAAACCAGCCTAAGAGGTGTATGGCATGTCAACTTCTTGCAGGTGGTTCTATAAGCCCATAGTACTACTAGAATTCTAAGGTCCCCATCATTTCTGTTAGCATTGCAAACCTTCTTCAGAGCGTGTTCAAGGATCTTGTTAAAGGCTTCGACAGTTCCATTTGCTTGAGGATGATAGGAAGTACTCTTCTAATGATATACTTGAAATTATTCAGTAAATACTTCTATAGTCTTATTCAAGAAATGTGATCCTTGATCGCTCATAAGAATTCTAGGACACCCAAATATTGACAATATGTTATCAGAGATAAACTTCATAGCTGTAGCAGCACTATAGGTCTTGACTGGTTGAGCTTCGGCCCAACGAGTAAGGTAGTCAATTGCTGTAATAATGTATCTTGCTCCAGATTTCTTTGTAGGGGGATTGATAGGTCGAACAAAATCAATAGCCCATTTATCAAAGGGTTGTAAAGTTACCTACGGAACTAGAGGCATCTCATCCCTCCTGAATGGTTTGCATGTCCTCTGACAAATTTCGCAGCTATGGCAATATTCTCTTGCATCCTTATGAATTGTGGGCCACCACAATTCGGCTGTCAGAATCTTTTATGCTGTAGATTTTCCTGCGTAATGACCTCCTGCTGCCCCAGAATGTGCCTTAGCCAAAATTAACGGCTTTTCATGCTCTAGGATGCATCTACGTAGTATTTCATTTGGTCCCATCTTATATAGTTGTCCTGCTATTAAGGTAAAGTCAGCTACTTGAACCACTAGCTGCTTCTTCTGTTGTGTTGTCATCTCAGCGGGTGGAAAACCTGTAGACAAATACTGAACAATATCCTGAAAGTATTCATCAACCATCTGGATGGAAAACAACTGGGCGTCAGGAAGACCTTCATCCAAGCTGATAGGTTCTTCTCCTGACTCGAGCCTCGACAAGTGGTCAGGACCTAGATTCAGTCTTCCTGGTTTGACTATGATCTCAAAGTCATATTCCTAAAACAGAATCAGCCATCTGCATATCCTTCCACCTAGCAAAGGCTTGTTAACCAAATACTTCAAAGCAGAATGGTCAGTAAACATCTTAAAATGAGATCCTAACAGATAATGTCAAAACTTCTGCAATGCATACACCATAGCTAGACCTTCTCATTCTGTCGTAGTATAATTTTTCTCTGCTGTGGACAATTTCCTACTTGCAAAAGAAATGGGGTGATCAATATTACCTTCACCTGACTGGGCCAATATTATAACCAGAGCAATGGAGGATGCATCGACATGCACATGAAATTCCTTATTCCAGTCAGGGAATACTAAGATAGGAGCAGTTACCATATTTTCCTTCAAAATATCCAAGCTTGCTTGACACTCAGGTGTCCACTCGAACTTAATATCTTTCTTCAACTACTTTTCCACAGGGGCTGTTATCTGAGCATATCCTTTAATAAATTTCTTGTAATAACCAGTGTGACCAAGCATAGTGTGCAGTTGTTTAACAGACTTCGGAGGTGGCAGGTTCACGATAATGGCTATCTTCGCAAGATCCATCATCAGTCCTTGCTTACAGACAATGTGACCTAGCAGAATTCCAAAAGGGGCACAGAAGATACACTTTTTCAAGTTCAAGGAAATCTGATGCTGTCTACATTTATCCAACATAAGTCTTAGACTAGCTATGTGGTCTTTTACTAACCCGCAGATAGTCCAATCATCAAAATAAACTTCTAAGAATTTATGTATGAATTCCTTGAAAGCAGAGATGACTACTCAAGAAAACATGGCAGGTGCATTCTTCAATCCAAAGGGCATAAGTGTATACTGGAAGGATCCCATTTCTGTAGTGAAGGTTGTCTTATGTCGATATTCTGGAGCAATTCGAATCTGATGGTAACCTGAAAATCCATCAGTAAAAGAGTACACTTATTGACCTCCCACATTGTCTACAACTTCATCTGTAAAGGGGGTGGGGAAATGATCATGCAAACAGGCATCATTCAGCTTCCTCAGATCGACATAGATTCTGATTTCTCCCTTAGTCTTCTTTTCTTGCACCACCATAGGACTGACCCACTCAGATTCTTCAACAAGCTCAATGATTCCTGCAGCAAGCATCTTATCCAGCTCCATTCGGACTTTTTCCTTATACTTAGGGTTCAACCTATAAGGGCGCTATTTCACAGGCTTCACATCAGTTTTTAACGGGATCTTTATCACTCCTATATCCCCAAGGATACCTTTCATCTCTAAGAACTTCGTCAGAAAGAGATCCTAATATTCATGGAGAAGTTGGGTCACCTTGCTTACCATTTAGTCATCCCAATAATCTCCAATGGTAGCATACTTAGGGTTTTCTTCTGACCCAATGTTTACGGTATGCGTCTTTAGGGGTTGAGTCACTTCAAGTGCCTCCATTGCTGGTCCATGCACTTCGTAGTATCCTTCTGACTCAGGAATATTAATGTTGTGTAGATCGTCATCCTCATCAATTGCGAGGTTATAACATTCTATTGCATTGGCTTCCTATACCTTCCAATTAGGTTGATATTCTGCTATTTCTTGATCATCAAATACTTTAGTATGAATCAACCTAACAGCTGTGTCCAAAGCAGGAGAAACCTCATTAATAGAGAATGTTAGCACAAAACTATCAGCAAGACAATCCCAACTTATAGTACTATGGTGAAGCTCGACCTCCAGATATCAATTCTTTGCTATGGGTTCTAGGGTGTGCACAAACCTATGTACCCATTCTTTAAGAGGTACATGCTTCCATGCCTCGTAGCATTGCTCCAAATGTCCCTGAGGACTATTCTTATCATTAAACCTACTTCGGACTGCCTAAGGTTGGTCCCTGAATCTTAGGTAAAGGGACTTCTGGCATGCTTCCCAACTATGAATGTACTTCTTGTGACCATTCCACCATCTGGCTGCTGTGGCTCTGAATGCTGAATCTAGAGTCTCCATTTTCTGTGAGTCCGGTACCTGTTCTGAGAATTACACAATAAACTGTTCTGGGTCTGTCGAACCATCAAAAACAGGTAAGGTTCGTGTCAGTGAGACAAGCCATCTGAGAGACTTGGTAATTCTGGCACATCTATGTCCATGCAGCTCATAAAGTCTGTTCTGCCAGTTTTCTAACCCATCATCTGAATCTGTCATGTAGGAGCTGTCGCACTGCCAATCCATTATACCTTCGACAGTAGGATCAACATAATATTCCTCCTTAGCTGTGATATTGTAGATGTGATCCAAAACATCCTGGTCTTCATCTTTTACTGGCTCTGTGTATCTCTCTCCTTGTGAGGGGTCCAGTGGTACTATGACTCGCAAATATTTCCCTTCGAAAGTCATTTATCTCTTCTTAAGGTTAATGACTTCCGCATTTTCCATTGTCCATTCAATTCCTAGCAAGTCTGGATAGGGGTTGCTGTCGTCAATGATCTCAATAACTTCGAATTCTGCTACAATACAGATTCCATCAATATCTACTGGGACATTAGGGAATCATCCTAGGGGCACAATATTCTACTGATTGGCTAATCTCAACTGTATAGGTGACCAATCGAGGGTAGGTTTTCCCATTTGTTCCCAATTTTTCTTAGTTAAGACATTTACCTCTGATCCTAGGTCCAAGATAACATCAGTCATATCATACTCTCCTATCTGAGCATTCAATCTCATTTCCCTACCAGTTCTTCTGACTCTATTAACAGCTTTTTCCTGACCAGTACTTTGCTGAGGTTCACAGGAAGCAATAACTTTCTGCAGCTCACTTAAAGCATTCTAATTTCTTAGGAGCTTCAGACAACTCTGTAAAAAGGAGGACATTGTACTTACTTTGTTCATCGAAGCTTCTTGCAGCTGCAACTGCTGCTGATGTGGTTGCGTAGGTGCTACTGATGTGCTAGGATCAACAAAATATTTCTTGGATTCCATGAATGTCTCTTTTTCTCTTTCGATATCAAATTCTGGAACTTGCGCTGGGGCCTTACGAACCCAAGCCTCGTCAGGCTATTGCTCCTTATTTTGTACTTTCATCATAGCTCCACTTCGGGTAACAACATTAATGGCTAGGGCAAGTCTTTGCTCGATGGAAATCATCTGAATATTTTGAGTAGGGGCACTGGTTCTTTCCTGAATCTTAGCTATCAACTACGGGCACTGCTCGATCACATGATCTACGGCTCAACCAACATGTTGTAGTGGGGTTCCGACAGTCTCTCGCTAGATGCCCAGCCTGGTTACAGTTGTAACACACAACCTGGCCTCTTCCTCTTCCAACCATACCACCTCGACCACGACCTCCAAAAGCACCTCTACCTGATGCACCACCACAGTAACCATAGCCATCATTGCTATGTCCCTCATTTTGTACCCGATAAGCATTGTAAGTCCGTTCTCTCATGAGTTCAAAGTTGTGACACTCATCTTCGTTGTGTCCCACCAATTTACAGAAATTACAATAAGGGTTCTTAGGGACTTTCACATACCTCTGCAGAAGATAGCAGTCTTCAGGTCGATGCTGGCCAGTTGTCCGACAGATCTCACAATATAGAATAGTAGGGTTGAATGGGTTTGGCGCACCAGTATTTAGGTAGTTTCTTACCACAGGACACTGTTCCTTGTTGTGACCTTCTGTCTGACATTGCATACACCAAACCTCTTCGCGACCATTTTTTTTCTTTCTTTATATCGTGAAGCTCGAGAGCCATCACTGCCAACTACGCTTGGATTTGAGAAATACCAGAATTATCTTCGACAGGAGTAGTTTCAAGCTTCATCGCGATTTCCAGAGCCTCCTGCTGGTCAGCAACCTTCTGCTGCATGAGTGGAGTTCTGATATGCGGTAGCAACACTGCAATGAACCATTCTTTGTGCTGCGTAGGTCCAATGGGGAAACTGACTTGGTCTAGCAGAACTTTGAATCTTTGATCAAAGTTGCATACTGATTCATCACGCCTCTGCTGAATCTCTTTCAATTCAGTGATACACTGCGACTCTGATTTTGGCTTCTTAAATGCCTTTATCATTGCTGCTTTTATATCAGCCAATGCATGGTTTTGAGTGCTAGAAAACTTCATGAACCAGGTCAGAGCACGGTCTCTAAAAGAAGTAACCAGCTAAGCTCTTTTTGTATCTTGATCCGTAATGGTCTTAGCAGTCCACACTGCTTCACATAAAAACCAAAACTGTTCTGGATCCTCTGATCTAGTTCCTTTGAAAACAGGTAGCTTAATGTCATCATGCATGTGGGCCATAGTATATCTAGGGGGGGTTGGAGGG
>LPNX010749140.1:2264-71658 GCA_001517045.1 Pseudotsuga menziesii | reverse complement strand
TAAAAATTCATTTGCACTACGACGCAGATCTTTGTTCTCTTGCTCAGCGAATTTCAGATAAGTCTCATCAAGCCAATCACCGATTTCTTTCACAGAGGGTCTACAGAACATAGCCCTCGAGGTACGACGTAAACCCCTCTTGAGCAGATACTGAGTTCAACCGGCAACAGAACCAATTTGTTGGGCTATAGGGAAGACTCGGGCTTTATACCATTAACTTCGCACCAACAAAAGACCCACAGTGTTGGCCCTTTCGGCAACAACTTGCGAACAGGTTGCAGTATCACCTGAAACAGCTATGGGGTGCCACAGAATCAGGTTTCTACAAGCAAGAGAGGGATATTACTATACCTTTAGCCTTTAATAACTTATATTCATATAACACAGAACTTCAACATTCACATATATAACTTCGCAACTAAATAAACAGACAGTGACTTGCATAGCCCTTTCCTGGGAATTCAGAGCGAAGTTATTTAATTAGCAGTGATCTTACTTATCAGATATATATTTATCAATGCATAAAGAACAAAACAACAACACAACCAAAACCACAACACATGATATAACGTGGTTCACCCCCAGTGTAGGGGTTACATCCATAGAACTGTGTTTTATTCAACTCTTTACAAAAACCACAGTTCTGATCTGCGCACTCAGCTGCAGATCCCTTCAAGTCCTCAAAGATGTGCACACAGCAGTAGGCCTCTGCACACACAGCTGTAGATTTCCTTTATCACCCAAAACCCTCTGCGCACACAGCTGCAGAGGTCATCCGTGCACACAGCTGGGACTTAACCTTCTCTTACAAAATAGCCTTACCTTCTCATCAATTCATCTTACATCAAAATCCTAAACTGACTTCTTTACAAGAGTGCTTATTTATAGTGCACTTATTACAAAGCCATGGGCTTAAACCATGGGCACCCTGAACCCTAAACCCTATATTTAAACCATGGGTTTATTACAAAAGAAGGTTTCTATTCAACCCCGACACCCCTAAGACTATTTTGAGTCATAACTCCACTTACAAATCCCATAACTCCGCAGAGTTACCCATCTTAAGGACTGTTAGGGTGTGCGCTCCAACAGCTTCAACACACAAACATATCGAAACCACCATAATACAATCTACTAATCTATGTTAGTGACTAAGGAATGTAACAACCTACATGTGAAATCAAACAACAACAATATAAGTGAGACATAAATCAACTTGCATTAATATAGAAATATGAATAAGTTTACAACCAAGCCTTAGTGTTGACATGCATCTCCATGAAACCAAGCATTCTCATCCCCAAAAGCTCTAACTCTAGCTCTCTATGCTCTCCCAAATGGTCTTGGGCCAAGTGATCAATCCAATAGCATAACAATACCTTAAGATTTCTCCCCTCAACCATGGCTATGAGCTCATATTTATAAGGCTCAATGAATAGGGTAGGTTGAGAGATTGGTGGGTAAGGTGGCCTCTAAGATCCTAAGATGGGGGATCTCGAGCTCAACTGACCCAAAAAAGTAGGGATAAGGGAGGACATGAGGCTTATCATCTAGAAGCCTCGAGAAACTTCTCTTTTTCCCTTTTTACCCAGGGTACCACATTTCTCCTTAAATGATAGAGCGGTTCTGGTAATAAACGCTTATGGACTAAGGGCCATAAGTGGTGGCACCGTTTGTGGACAACAAGGGATAGGAGGTGTGAACAAGGTACCACTTCTGGACAACATAGGAAGTGTGGTGCTGGGAATTGTCATGAAAGATTGATAATAACCATGATTTTCCACTCTAAGAGATGGGATTCAGGGCAAGTAGGTATGTCAAATGTCTTATCACATGATGGTGATAGGATTTTGGTATAACATCTGTCGAACAAATTATTTGTGGAAATAAATTTCCCAGATGAGAGTGGGTCCAGCGATGGCTTCTTTCTCTTCCTCTTCTTGTTGGGCATGGAATCCATATCCCTTGCTCTGAGTTCTTCAATGTCCATAGTGCCGAAGTTGACTTCTGCACTGAACTTCTTCGACTTGGCAAGTAAAAAATGTAATTGGGGAGGTCAGAACCTCTCTTACTCTTACTGTCTGCTATGCCCTACCTCTATCCTCCCACATAAACATACCCTATGTTATAATTCTGTACTAATGGTAGGTTTTGAACAATTCTTCATGAACCTTGAACTTTGTACTTGTAAATATAACTCCACACCAAAATACGAGACCCAGGTCTTAGTGATGCTCTTATATTCCATTGAAGAAGCAACGCATCCCACATGGGGAGTTAGAGTGGAAGGCGTAAACATGCCATAGGGCCTGAAGGGAATTGTAACTTAAAACTCATTTATAATCAGATAATCAGGCCAGGGCACTTTCACATTCCACTCAAGCAAGATGGAGACATGCTTTATTACCCTTACAAAGAAATAGTTTATTGTAAGCAGTTCAAATGGGGAATATGAACCTCATCATGATTTTCTCTATCCTTTGCTTCATCATAAATGTGCATTTCATGGTCAAGTAAATTACTTCATTTTGAAATTCATAAATCTTGATAAGAATATTCCTTTATGCAACTGTGCATTATAAGAACACTATAGAATAACAGTCTCTCCAACCTTTTCGATAGGTTTAGTCAATCTCAAAAGCTTACTAGAATCTAAATTTTATTGTAGTCTTATTTTAGGTGACCATACATTCTAAGGAAATTTCAGTTCTTATCAATGGTTATTTCTCTCTGTGAACTATTGTCTAATCATCATGGAAGCTATTTCATATCCTGTACATCTTAACACACAGCTGATATATATTTTGTTATACCTAATAGTTTGCAAGTTTTTCAAGTTTAATTCATGCTTAACCAGTTGTCATGCCTTTCAAATAACTAGTATCATCACCTAGAAGCCAAATATACAACCCTTTAAAGGTTTCTCTAAATATGCAACGTTGTAGGAGCAGGGTATTTCTCTTTATATTTACAACATGAATATTTAATTATTGAATCCACTATTAGGTGCCCTTATATCCAAGGAATAATGATTCACAAAGCATAAATCCTCCATACAAAATGGTACCTTTGAAACAGTAAATGATTCAATGCTAAATACTTGCAATACTTGCAATTCCCCAAGTCAAAATACTTACAATTCTTTGAATTCTAGGTCTAGAGATCATTTTTGCAAGACATTACGGTGCATAGGGAATCAAGTCTCTAATTTTGCAAATGATAATCGTCAAGTCTCCATTAGCAATAAGTTTTTGAATCTGCTTGGCTCTTAGAATGTTTATCACTTGATTTAAAGCTAAAATAGGCTTCATAATAAAATAGGCTTCACAATAAGAGAAGAAACCTTTTGTAGTTTGATCACAACCATAGACCTGCTTATTATGGAACGTTCTCAAAGAAAAGGTGAATATACTTTTCATAATTTTAAGTTTATTAATTATCAAAGCAACAGGTTGTGTTTTAATTTTGATAGCCGATGATGAGGAACATCTAAAACACCTTGAAGCTCATGGATTCTTAATATTGTAGTAGAAAAGAGAGAAAGTTTTTTTTTTTACTCTTTGTTTTTGATGCAGTGATGGCATTGGGCTTCAAAATACTTTCAGGAAGGACTCTTCTTTGGACTATGAGAATGATAGTGATGAAGAATGGGAAGAGGTACTCATCACTAAATCTCTTTGGTAAGAGTATTTGTGGTATTTTTATTAGCTTTAGTTACAAGTAAAATTGTACATAGCTCTCGAAAATTAGTTTATCATAAATACTAGTTACTGGTAAGTTGTAATAGTAATAATTATGTAGTTTGTAGATTGATATCTATCATAAATTTGTTTGAATATCATCATTGTCAAGAAATAACAACTCCTTAAAGGGTGCTAGCTCAATGGTAGAGTGCCTACCTAATTATAGGCAGGAGGTTGGTGGTTCGATTCCTCCTTGCCCTATCATAAATTTGTGGCTACAAAAATGACTAAATTCACATATATACGACTACTAGTAGCTAATTTACTGTATCTTAGTTGTATTTAGCTTAGTCATTAATATGCTAACATCTAGTAGTTTATTTAGTCATATATTTGGTCATTAATGGTTGCAATTAGTGACTAAATCAATGACTCACTTAGTGACTAAATCAATGACTAAATCTGTGACTAAATCAATGACTAAATCATTGACTATTACTGACTAAATCATTGTCTATCAATGACTAAATCAATGACTACTAAGTCAAGCTAGTAATGACTAGTGAAATACGACTAGTTATAAGATAGTGGAAATTTGCTACTATTAGTCACCGACTCAAAAATAGTCGTTTATAGCCTGATTTTAGTCATTTTTTTAGTCATTAATTTCTTATTGTCTACTAGTGCATCTTCATTTTGCTTCTCTAATGCCGCAACCATTTGAACCAGAGTAGCATTATCATTATTTTCTTTCTGCAACTCTTCACTGAGAGAAACATTCTTCAGTTGGAGTTCATCCTATTTGTCCTCATGTTGTTTCTTGAGTTTCTCTAGTGCTACTTTCAAATTGATAATTTCTTCCTTTTGCTTATCAAACTCCCTGTTTAGAGAGTTGGCAACATCCATATTAGCACCTATGAATGCACCTAGAATAGAAGTTGCATCTATAGCATAAGCTTGTGGATCAGTAGATTGCGGTGTCCATAGAACTTCATTCACCATTGGAATATCCATATCATTCTAATCCCTTCCCCTCTTATTTCCCTGTCTTACCATAGATTTCTTAGCTTTACTATACCTAAATTCACCCAGGGATACCACAAAGTCTTCATTGACTTCATCAATAGGAGGTATGTTAATGCCTGTGGAAATAAAAGATGAAGTTTGAGTCATGGTTTGAGAAGGTATATCCATGGTGATATGAGAAGTGGCCGGGGAGGAAGTAACATTATGGGCAAGAGTAACTTCAAGAGCTGGAAAAATGTTGTGAGCAGAAATTTTCACAGCAGGAATTTGCACAGTAGCAGCCTTAAGAAATGATGATGGTGACATTATTACAAATTTTTCAGACATAGGGGATGAAACTGAGCTAATTGAAGGAATATGCAGAGGGATTTTATAAACTGGAGTCTCAATATATGAAGGAATAGGTTCAACCCTAAGAACATGTATGATTGACTTAGGCAAACAAGTGGCATTACGGTAGAGTTCTGTTATAAAAGGTGTTGCAACAGAACCATCAGAAAATGATGACAAAGGCCTTATTGAAGAAACAAGTATTGCAGAAGAAGAGGGAGTAGACTGACATAAAGGTTGAGATTGAGGAAGAGGGGATAATACATTACCATTGGTACCATTAGTGAGATATGGGAAGTCATTACCAGTCTCAATAGAAATAGGTACAAGAGAAATTATTCCCTCCTCTTCCTCTAAATTAGTAAGATTAATAGTAGGAACAGAACTAGAAATATCTGTCTTCTTTAAAGAATTGTCCTCAACCTGCGTTTATTCAGGTAGAGTCTTTTCAATCACATTTTTTACCACCTGGGAAATTTTAGGTGATTGAGATGTTGCAACTTCTTGTGTATCTAAGGCTGAAGCCATTCTGTTCAGCTTTTGATTTATTTTCTCTGAAGTCTGTAAATAGTATTTAGCTTGTTGTTCCATATATGTCTGGGAAATTTCTCCCATGGGAGCTTTCCCTTTGTCCAAGCCTAAGCTGGTTTCCATAGGTGTAGTTTTGGGTGATAGAGTTTCTTTTGTTGTGGCTCGAACTTCTTTATCTTTTGCCATCCTTTCCAGGATGTCCAACTCAATCGACCTGTAATGCTTTACCCTATCCCTGATATCCTTTTGATACTATAGGATATGGATTTGTTCCTCTTTTATCTTATCCCTTGCCACGAATTCAGAAAATGTATCTACTCCTTGATAAATGGAATCATCTGGAGTTTCCTCATGAGCATAACCTGTTTTGAAGTGGTTTTTCCTCATGTGTAAATCAAACATCCCTTTAGGATCATGCTGCCTTTTGATTGAAAAACCAAGTTTAAGTGACATGATATGGTCACTCAACTTCGATGCCCAAGTAGAAGAGGGAACGCTCAAGGATCCAAGTGTAATAGGAAACTTGGGCCAAAATTTTCTCTTTGGTGCAGCACATTTCTTATAGATTCCCTCTGTGACTGTCTGAAATGAGATCACTTCTAAGACCAACCTATCTAGGATGACCTTAGGAAACATGTGAGGTGTGTTACTTCCATAAACCTTGATGTAAGTGAAATATTCACCCACATATCAGTCTCCCACAGTGGCTATGAGAGCTTTTGCCTCCGGTGAGAACGCAGGGGATTATTTGTTGAAAATAAAAAAATAGACCCTACCAAGAAAAATTTCACACATATCATAGAACCGAGTCACATAGTTACCATCCAAGAGATTAGAATGGTAAATATGTACAGGCGGGGCTGGTAGTTCCCAACTCCATCCTAAATTAGGGTAATGGAAATCAGCACAGAAGATGTCCACAATGAAGGCGGTGAGGTAAAAGTTGGGATTTTTCTTCGTAGTGACTTTCTGGAACTCCTGGATGGCGTTTTTAATTTCTAGTGATAGAATTGAGGCCCAAGGGAAGGATTTTCCTGTAGTAATAATGTTATGAGTGATGGGAGCCCATTCCTCTTTAAAGAAAGAACAGCTGGGAAGACCATAAATCCTGCACAACATGGTTGCTAACAGGGAGTAAGGCTCTTTGAACCACTCGACAGGGTATAATTCATCTTTTCTCTTGGAAAATTTGTGAGGTTTCGTCATCCAATATTTGAGCATCTGGTCGAAATTGAATTTGGATTTGGTAGTGTTAACAAAATCTGCATCTAGAAGCTGGGTATAAGGTTTAAGAGAAAACATCCTGGCAAAGGTTTCCAAGCGGAAATTAGCTAGCTGATACCCGGTACTCATTTTGAAAGAATGATATTTCACATTGGCATGGTCAATAATCCATCACACAACATCGTTATAAGGTAGGATGGCTAGTCTGGCAGCAATCATATGCAAGCCAAAATCTCTAATTCTCTCATAAACAGTTTGGTCATCCTGGAAATATGAGAGGTCATTGTTATCAAAAATTGAGTAAACCCTGGACCAGTCAGAATGATAAGTTTTAGTGACACGGCTGCTAGTATCAGAAAATACACTGAAGTTTGGGTCTTTGGTGAACATATCCTTCTAGAGGTTTTTACTCCTGGTAATTTTTGGGATTCTGGATGTCGCCATGTGTCGTTTTGAATATTTACACTGGAAGTTAAAATTGAATTATATAGTAAGCACAGTAATCAATTCAAAATGTGATATAACAACCTGGTAACCAACCTAAAACTGGAGTAATCATTGTTTTGAAGTCACGCAGTAAAATATGGAGGTAAAAATCACACAGCATAGTGAATTACAGCAGTAAAAATAGTGAAAAATCGTAAATAAAAGATATCATATTTATAATTCCCAAGGAATAATACAAACCATTAGATGAAGGTAAAAATAAAAAGAACGAGAAGGATTAGCTTTGTGGGATGCGGGATCAAAAAAAAAATTGCAAATTTATTAATTGTTCTGCAACCTGCATTCCGCAACTTGCGGGTTGCGGGATGCAGGAATGTAAAATAGAAAAAAATTATTCAATTGGCTCTGCCCTCCACATTCCACAACTTGCGGTTCAGAAAAATGCAAACCAAAATGCAAAAAAATAATGACCCCACAACCCACATTCCACAAGTTGTGTGATGCAGGATGCAGGTTGACTAAAAAAAACACACATAAAAAACTCCCGCATCCTGCATTTGCGGGATGCGGGTTTAAAAAAAGAAATATAAAAAATAAAATGTTTCCCACATTCCACAACTTGTGGGTTGCAGGATGCGGGATGGAAAATGATCCAAACAAAAACCCAATCTTACTGTGTTAAAAACAAACAAATTAAACATGGATTTTTTTAAAATTTTTGCTAATTTGATGAATCCCAAGAGTCAAAAAATAAAAAATCTTAAGGAGACCTTTAAATATTATGAAGAATCTTACCAAGTAATCTTCATACATGTAATTGGGCCCCCGTGTCAAATGACATGGGATCTATTGTACCTACAACAAGCCGCAAGTGACTTCAGATTTAGAGTCACATCGCGATGGCTAGTGCCTCGTAGTGGTCAGTAATCACTAATCATATTACATATCTAACCACAGATTGCATGACGTGAGTGAGTGAGTGATTATAATTTATGATATTTTCAATATTTTGAATTATGAGTCAAACTTTATAGCATTTGAATTTAAAAATCTTTAGAAATTTACATGGATGGGTATTTCCAATGTTGCTTTTCTTTTGAGATGTTGATATAAATTATATCCTTAATTAGAAAGATAAACTCATATTTTAATTTTTCTTAAGGACAGTTTTAACTTTACACTTCTACACAGGGCTAAAACCCTTTGGAAGGGTTCAAATTTAAATGTTTAAGAGAACCATAGGATGAGTGATCCAAAGGATGATATTTATGTTACTTGTTTCCATTTCAAATATTCCAAAACGAACGAAAATGCCTCTAAATCTAGCATCGTCTTCACATTTGTCGAGACTATGAAATGGGTGAAGAAAATCATTCTCCAAATTGGGGTAGAAGTATGAAGTGTGTTGGGACTAAGGAATACAACCTACTAGATCTGCAACCTACACAAGTATATGAAAGGATGATATTGATGCTCAAATATACTGTGATCTAAGATAAGAAGGAAAGGTGTGTCTACTCTGAAACTGGTCTCCATATTTGATTAATATCAAGCAATGGGGTTATTTTTAGTCATTTTGAGACAAACAATTTTTTTGAAGATTATCAATTTATTAGTTTGTCCAATAGTTTTATTCCAAGCATCCCTGGTTATTAGCTACTAAAAAAAATAGGAAGAATTAGTTTTCTCCTCTCAAAGCACAAGTACCAAAGCTCTCTACAAGACCTAAAGTTCAAAGCGAGGTGTCTTAGAGTGAAATAGATCATAATCCATTCATGGCTATAAATTCTTGTGTCTCCATATCTTTCTTTAGATTTCCCCTTTATTCCCTATGGTTAGCTACCTAAAGGACTAATTGCACCATGGAGACACCACCGTGCAAAAACCTTCCACCTATCGACTGCAATAATGTAGGTCATTCAATATCCTTGGGAGAGTTGAGGTGTATCACATTATTTTACTTACTTCTAGGTTGTTTTTGACCTTCAAACAATAGCCTCTAGTAGTGAGAGGTTTTAATTTTTAAATATGGGCAAAGTTTAGGGAATCCAAGCAAGGTCGATCCACATTCCTGTAGTGGTCATTTCAAGTTCCAGATCTTGGATATGTCTTGTCCCAAATTCCTTCTCCTCATTCTCATCTAGAAATAACATAACCATCATCCATAGATCTAAAAATACGTGCAGCATTTTGATTGGATGGATCACATAATAGGGGGCATCCCAGACTCTATCAAATCTCAGTCAGAGAACCTGATTTTCTTGTTTCTCGAGGTTTATAACCCATGTCTATTTCATCACCATACCAATTTCTTAACCCACATCTGATTTCAAATCTTATTCTTCAAATTCACACTACTCTCGCCAACCTCTCAGGCATAATCAAATGTTGGTATTCACATACACACTACTCAAACCACCCTTTCTAGCATAAACTTTAATGCCTTCTCATGTTAATCTCAACATATGAATATCCTTGTCAGTAGATGCCTGGTTTATGTAGCTTCCTAGAATATTAGACATATCCTTGACATGCAAATTTACACTTTTTATAAGTCATTCTACTACCATCAATCATGTTTTCTATACTGAAACTTAGTCCAGGCTGATCTTACTCCCTATATCTTGCATAAATCAAATCCATGATTTGTCTGTGCTATACACCTTTCTTTTGTTGGCCCATTTTTAAATCTCCTGCTCATTCCCTACTTGAGTGCTTCCAAGCCACATCACATGCTATTGTTAGTATGTATATGACTCACACCCAACATGAACCTGCTTAACACATCCCAACAAAGAACCCATGACTGATTTTAGACAACGACTTCACCCAGAACACATATGTTTCTATCCACCTATGGACATATGTATTTTTTGCTTCATAACTTACTACCTTCCAGTATTTTTATTACCATCTACAAACTTCATTAGGAATCCTTGTTATGTCTTCTATGCACCATAGTTACATATATTGTGTCAGTGAATATATCAAGAAGGGTTTCTCACTTATGTAAGCTACCCAATGTCAAGGTACATAGAGGGGTGATGTTATTGGTTAAATGTCAATCCCGTACCTTCATACATGATAGAATCCAGTGGCAATGTTGCAATCTTGAAATCCTGGAGTAAAAAATTATACGGTTTGCATATCAAGTCCAATGAGGTTGGAACCACTCGTAAACATCCTAGAACAATTAATTGTAATGTTAAATAAGTAAAAGGATAGAAAATGAAAGATAAGGAGACTCTCATAGACCCGAAAGTTTCATATTTTGATAAATATACATGTTAAGACTGAGAAGATCTCTTGACTATTTGTGAATTAAAGAGAATATTGTTCCAATTGATTGCTATAATGGAATTTTGAAGCACATATCAGAAGGTATAAAATGATGATTCCAATCATGGCACTTTTCTAATACCCACCAGATGAAAAGATTCCTTTTTAATATTTCCTTGGACCCTTATTGCAAATGAGCCTTAAGCAATGCTGAGATTTAATTTGAGGTGTTTGGTGTGTGACAGAAGTCAGTGTACTCAATACTTTGGAAATTTCGTGCTAATAACAAAATGGAAATCAGGAACCTTGAAGCTCAAAGAATGCATCTATGCAAGGTATAAAGCTGAAATTGTCCCATACATGATTTCTAGCCAGGACGTGTTCCTTTTTCCCACTGTTGAGATTCCCTTTGACAGTCACCCCATTGATGCCATCAACTTGTGGTGTTGGTACTCTAGTTGTGGATCTTGCTACGTCCATATCTCTTTAATGTGTTAACATTCACTTCCAGGCATGTAAAACACTCCATTTCAAATAAAATAGAAGTATGGGTGTTATTTGAAGTTAATGTTTGTGTGTTATTTCTATTATGCAACATTTATATGCATAATAAAATTATACATGATGCCACATGAATAAATCCCATTTAATGAACAGTCCAATGCAAAAATATCTTATGCGAAGGGTATGAAAATAGTTCACAGTATGATACAACTAATAGAATTTCAAGTGTTTGAAGAAATATCTAAATTAAAGTAGAAATTATTGGGTTTGATTTATGTCAAGACTAACAAAGTAGTGACCTTCTAAACTAAGCCATTGGAAATAGTAAGCTACAACACATTGTCTGCAAATTTTTGTCAAAATTTGTCAACCAAATACACAGTGAATGAACTTAGATTTTGTTCCTTATGAAGTATCATCTACAAAAGAATTAATTTGGTGGTCAAAGACACATGGATATTCATTTGTATGAGTTAAATTCATAATGTTTACGATTCCCCACAGTATCTACAGATCCAAAAATATTCAGCAGTTAAGAAGTTGAATGGACACCTCAGTAGTGTGTTAGGTGATCACAACATTCACAGTACCTTTAAATTTACCAACTGATCATGGTGGGAACAAACTTTAGTCCATATCAACGGGCCATTACAAAAACTCCTTCTGAGAAAGGACGTGTTTTCATCAGCCTTAAGAGCCTCCAAACCTCTTGAGTGAATGGGGAGATTCACATAGGGAGCAGATGTCATGACCTTAATTCCCTCGTATCAGTAAATTGGCCCATGTGAAATTTTTTTTGAGTGTGAACCATAGGAAAATATTTGATTTTGAGGGGGTTAGGAGCTTCCACAATTTTTTCCACCAGTATTGGGTATTGTCTATGTCATCATTTTATGAAACTTTGTAACCCAGCTTGACTTGGTACATACCACATGTTGTGTTTTTTATCCTGGATAAAGAGTATGGATCCTCATATAGTTAGATGTGACTTATTTTAAGCTGAAGGTGTACGTGTTCCACTTAAGATAAACCAAAGGCACATTTGAACCTCTTGATAACGATGATGGCCCTTGGAGTAGTAGAAAAAATTCTATTCCCCCCAAATTACTACTTTAATTATAAACCCGGGGTTTGTACCAACTTTCAAAGTACCATGCACTATATATGTAGAACACACATATTTTATTTAGTCATGCACCTACCTAATGCCTAATATGCATATATACTAGGTGCATCTTGTGATATTCTAGGTCTTACACTGATTATTCTAATAACGGGAACAACTATTAAGCAACCTATGACTATAATTGAAGACTTAAAATGAAATTGAGAACTAAACTAAGTGTTTAAATACTAGGAATTCTTGTCAATCAAATATCATCTAGCTAAGGAAACAAATGACTGCAAGGGAGTTAAGGCTAAGAATATTGTTAATTTTAAAGGAAACTAATGCTAAGACTAAAGAAAGGTATTGTAAACTGATTTATTGCAATTGGAGAGAACTGAATGAAAAGGAGCTAAGTTGTGGTAAAAATATCTAGTAATTTGTTTAACTAAAACTAAGTTATAAGAGAAAGCTCAAGAATCCTAACTACACTCCTAATCCCCTTATAAAGAAACATGGACCAATACCATAATTGAACTTAATAATATGCATTATTTATTGAATGTAAATGCAGTGGAATGTCAATTTTATGCAGTTATACAATATGTCTAATAGTTTGACAAGAACCACCTACAAGCCTATAGGAAAGTGGCTATAAATCATGTACAACAAGATTTTATTTTTGAAAAGTGAATGCAACCTAATATACAATGATCAAGATATGATGAATGATGCTAGAATAAATTTGAAATGACAAGAAAACAACATGAGATTATGAATTACTTAATAAAAACAATACATCAAGGGAGCAAGACTCCAAGTTAAAGAGGTTCGTAATCACAATAACAAGTGCAAAGTGGTTATAATGCTAATTTTCTACTCCCTTAGGGATATTCCCTATGCTTTATATAGACTATTATTGGGACAGAGTAAATTCCCCTAATAAAGGAGGAAATTAAAGGATGTGTTCCCCAAATCCTCTCAAGTAAATATCATCATCCTTGGTGAATGCTTTTTGGTCTCCTAGAGCTCGATTTTAAGGATATGACTTGGCATGCCTCCTTATTTGCTTGTCATCGAACTAGTGGTAGGTGAGTGAACAAGGCTCCTTGATTCTCTAAAAGTGCCATAGGGTATCTTAATGATATAGACTTACTATGTTACTAAGAACATAGTGTTAACAACCTCTAACTAGCAGAGTGTCGAAGGAAGCATGGTAAAGAGAAATGATGGCTGCTTGAACTTTAGTTGAATATAATAGTGTGAATGTATGATAAAAGGGCGCATAAACAATGAAATAATCGCATGATCCAATGGTATAGAAAGAGGAGGTGAAGATCAATGGCTTATAATAGATCCGCTCTATGAATATGCATGGAAGAAATGGGCATACGGAGATAGTTAACAGGATGCGAAGATCGACGGTCATGAAATTGGGCCGGCAAAATCTACGGTCAGTAAGAAGTCCGCTCCATAAAGTTATGCGTTGTTAAAAACGAAAAGGCCCAGTGGAGTGTGTACATGTAAGTTAATCTGACGGCTTGAAAATAAAGTGAAAATTCATCAACGGTCATCATCAGATTCGGAGGATAGAGTTGCACGACGGTTGGAGTAGAAAAGCGGTAGCGGAATTGAAACCGTGGTGCACGTGGCAGCTTGTGGCACATTCTGCGGAGAAAAATGGTTTGAGCAAAACCACTAAAGGGAGTCTCTGGAATGGAATTCTATATAAAGTGAAGTTGACTTATTTGAAGAAATTTTTTTTATTGTACATGCCGAGAAAAATGAAAAGGACCGCCCACCACCCTTTCATAGTCAACTTCGGGTATATGAAATTACAGTCACAGGTAAGTCTCAAATACTCGAGCTTTATTCACAGAATTGCCATCATTTTTATATTATGGATAAAGAGAAAGGGTTAGAAGGGTTTAACTGAATTATGGATGAAAGAGAATAATTCCTGGTTGATAGAGATAGAGGCATATATGACCCATTCCTGTCTGTGGGAAATGTATTGGTCATTAAAGAAAGATTGTGGCGATATAATTCGTAGGGAAACGACATTTTAAATACCTGTAGGTCATTTCTGTATTATTTTTCCATTGAACAGACCCTGCACTTTCCTGAATTCATAGAGTGGTGTGCAAGTAATTATTCATCTTCTGAGAGAGTTATTGTGAGTCGTTCCACGTCTAGGATATTGTGTAGAATTGATGCAAAAGCTATTTGTGAAATCCTGAATTTGCCCGATAATTACCCTGATAGTCATGAGTCTGTTTTGGCTGAAGTGTACAGAAGTTGTAAAACTGATGTGAATTCATGTCTAGCATTCTTAATGAAGGTTAGTCACTAGAAGGTCTCTTCTTACCATATCGTATTCACATCTTCAAGGAGGAAGTTCAATTAGTTGTGTCTTTGGTTTGTCAGGTTTTAGGTCTAGATGATGACTGTCATGCTAGTGAAGTTGTCTTGGGTTTATTATTAAAAATGAGTTCAATTAGTCTTGGGTCTGAGTCCCAGCCGGTCCATGTTTTCAGTTTGGATGAATATCTAGCAGAGGCTGTCCATATCTAATTGGTCGAGTTTTCAAAATTCAGATTTTTCAAGTATCAATCATATTTGCTGAACATGTTATTATGTTCAAATGTAACTGAATTGCAGTTCTTGAGTACTATATTCTCTTTAGATTTTCCGAAGCAAATCAACATGTTCGAATTTGCAAATTCTATTATGTCAGAAATATATAAGTTGTTGTTTGATGAAGCATTTCCCAGAGTGTTGGAAGAAATGAAAAGTATGATGCAATCGTCATCTGAAGATAGGATTGGAGATTGGTTCTTGTATAAAGACTTTACCGTTTTGAGAGTATATTATTTCATTGGAGAGCCTTACAGGTTGCCTGCTTTCCTTACCCCCAGGATCTTTGCATTGGAATACATGAGACAGAGATTACATGCAGAAGAGGAACATTTTGGGGCTTTCAAAAAATCCTCCAATATCAAATTCCCCCTCAAATTTGGTTCCTTCATTTTTAAAAACAAGGGTGCCCTAGTGTTTGTAGAGAAATTATTGGCAAATATGGATTTTCAAAGGGAACAAAGGGTCAATTATGATCCTTATCATATAATTTCTCTAAGAAAAAAAGCAAATAAAAATAAACCATTTGACCACCAGGTTGTTGAGGGTTTGAAGGAAGTATCCAATTTGTTTTACTTTGTGGAAATTCCAGGATCTGATGAGAATACAAGAGGTGGATCAGTTGCAGTGTCTCAAATGCCAGATAGTTCTAATATTTTGATTAAAAGAAGTTTTTCTGAGATTGAAAGTATGGAAATAGATGAAGACAGTTCACATAATAAGACCAAAATATCTCAGGATGATAAAATTTCAAGTGAAGTAGTTTCAGATGAATTGAAAAGAGTTGCTTTGATTCCTAAGAAATCTGTATAGATGAATCAATTTTCTTTTGAAAGTGTAGATAATGTAGAATCAAGTCTAGTTTTTAAATCTAAAGAAGAATTTAATGACTAGCTATGTGGAAAAGCAAAGATAGTCCCTAGAAGAAACCAAAAATCTACTCCCACGAGTGAGAAGTCTAAATAATCCAAAGACTTCCTTGATTTCTACTCGTGACGTAGAAAGAAATACTTTAAATCTAGCTATGGTAAGTGATAAGAAAGTGGTCGAAATGGAAGTGATATTAGACAAAATTAGTGTACCCGATAAAATACAGTTGCATAAACAAATAGGAGATATTATTTATTCATATTTATTACATGCTATGGTAAAAATTAACAAGTTTCAAGTTTTGGTTGACAAATTAGAGGTCCAATTAAACACAAGAAGGTTGAGAACAAGGATAATTCTATTCAAATAAATAAATTGCAAGCAGATATCGTAAGCTCAGGGGATGAGACAGGGAACACCCAGGCCATCAAAAGAATTTTAGAAGAAAAAGATAATGCCCTCTAGGTACTAAAGAAGAGGTTGAAAATACCGAGTTCATAACATGTTCAGTCATCAGAACTATTAGCATTGTAGGAGGAGAAGGATAAGATTCATCAGGAGATGATGGAGTACAAAGGAAAGACTGTAAAATTGCAAGAAGAAAAGAACAAATGGGAAACTGAGCGAAATGAGTTAATAGCACAAATTTCATAGTTGAAGAAAGACCAAAATGATGAAAAAGAGATCATGGAATAACTAATGAGCCAGACTCCCATTGGTGAAGATCTGACTATTGTAAATATTGAAAAGCCTTTGAATGATTTTTCTACTGATGATTTACTAGTGCCCATGTCCCAGGTTAGTTTGAAGGATGTAGAGATAAAGGAATTAAAAGAAGAAAATGAGAAAATCAAATATGAGCTGACCAAAATGGATGAAAGAAAAAATAAGATATTACAGGATAAAGGTCAATTTCAAAAGAAGATTAATGAATTAAAAGAAATAAATACAGGAAAGGGTCCTCTCTAGGGAGCTAAACACATAATCTGGGATACGTTGTCTATGGAAATTACTAAGTTCAGGAATTATTTGAATTTCATTGATGATCAAAGTACATTGGTTAATCTAGCCAATCAAAGATTGAAACTAGTAAATGAGACCATGGAGAGGAAACCCCTAAGCACAGCTCAGAATGCATTGAATTTTTTAAATTCATTAACTTATAAAAAATTACAAGATATAGGAATCAAAGACAGAGTGGCAATGGTACTGTGGTAAAAAAGGTTTATTCATAAAAATCATCTTATGAAGACAGTACAATATAAGGTTGATGAGATGACCTCGCGTATTAATGATTTCAGGCATGCCTTTAAAGAATTGTTTGAAGATGGCCTTCCTTCTTTCTGGGATGAAGAAGGGTGACTTTGTCTCAAGAACATTATCACAGCTTGCTAGTGCAAATCCGTATGGATCACCCTAAATTTGATGATTTGGTAAAGAGATTGACGGGAAAGGTCATCATGGATAAGTTAACAAAAGACTTCGAGATATTGCAGAAATTTCTAATCGTCAGAGGAGGGCTGCCTACTATGTCTTATGAAACCTACATGGATCTGGAAGTGTCTATTCAGGAAATGATTGAATACGACATCCCAAGCACTGAACAATGGAGAGCCATGGAAATATTTGGAAAAACAAAGTATATTCTTCATCCTTGAAAACAGGTGTTATGCGCTATGGAGCTGCTTGTTTGATCCTTGTTGTTACCGAGTTGATTTTAATTATATGATCTATTAATAGGATCAAAGCAAGTATTTTATTCCTAGTTGTTAGGGATATAGTTACAAGACTTTGATGAAGTAGATTATTCATTTATTAAATATTCTTGGGAGAAGAAATCATTTATGTATATATTTGCATTTACTTTATGTAATGGGGGTTGGAACCCATTTGTTGGTGAATTTTTTTTGAATATATATAATTTTGAAATAACAAGGTTGAATGCATGTGAGTTATTAGAGATTCTCGTGCTATTTACATTACAGTCTGTATTTTATTTCCTTTGTGATTGTTTTTCCAGTGTTACATTCCATTTTGTTTTCCTCGTATCTGAAGTGTAGTATTGAATGATTGGAATTCATACCTGTTATGCTCTGATTATTGCTTCAAATATTTCATAAATGTTTCTGCTAAAGTTAATATGGAACTCATCTTCTGATGCTCTATATTGATGGACCGTTCATTATTTATTCCTTTCCACCTGAACTCAATGAATGACTGTAATTAAGTGGTTATCTCGCCTTTGATGAAATCTCATGCATGAAATTTTGTGATACCTTTATGTATATCTGACTCCATTTCCCAATGATTATGTGTATTGTTTCAATCATCTATATGATTTTCAAGTGTTGATTTTATATCTGGCCTCGTTAAATTTATATTTGAGAGATCCCTCTCTGGAAAGGAAATCCAGTTTCTTTCTGAAGTGGTTTTTGGTTGTTACCTTTGGAATTTACCTTTACAACCTGGGTACATTCTGAGTGTTAACACATAGGACCAAAGAACAAGCATAATTTGAGTGTATAATCCATCTAAACCATTCTTTTAATAAACTCATGAATCTATTACAAAAGCCATAGTTTCTCTATTATGAAAGGTAAAAAGATGTATCATAGAGGTAAAAAAATAGTCAAGGAGTGCTTTTGATGGGCCTTTATATTATGCATTATGGAGTCCCATAATAACCTTGAACTCAAAGTATTGTACAACCTTATGCAACAAAATTGGGGCATCTTCTCCGACTGTTGTTGTGTCTTCCTCATCTAATCCTTGCACACCTTCCCAATATCCCATGCAACAAACTTAGTGGTGGATCCTTCTTTTTAAAATCTTTCTACCTCTACTACCTCTGTCAATTACTCATTTTCATTTTATTTAACACAAGATGGTGAAGGTGCAGGTCTGAGGAGAAGAGGAGGGTTTAATCCAAACCTAACCCAATTGACCTTCATTTATTTTAATTTCCGCTTTATACATGGGAATCCTGGAAAGTGTAGCCACTTAAAAGAAGTGGGGAAATGAGGCTCCCTAGTTCGTAATCTATAAGGAAACGGCTACCACCTTCTTTTGAATCTTGATCCACCTCTTCTCCTAGGATTCTTAAGGTCTCTTCAACATGAGATATGGACTATACTTGTCTCTCCTACCAAACCTTAGCAACACCCTAATATGTGGATAAAGTGTCATAAATAGTTAGGATGTCCTTAGGTATTGGGACCTCTACTCTAATTCATAGAGGTCTATTGAGCTCCTCTTCCCTGTACCTTTTTAGCTCAGCTGACCTGAGCTCCTCATGACTTAGCCAGGAAACTAAGGCCATCATTTGGGCATCCCCAACATAAGGGTTGGGACTCCATTTGTAGGGGTGATAAGGAGTATGATAAAATACAAATCACATAGTCCAACTCTTTTCTCTATGTCACTACCCTAGTATTCCTCTCTAAATGTCTTGGGGGTTTCAATAGTGAAGTCAACCTATTGTGCTAGGATGGTTATTTGGAATTTAAGCCATTGTTCCTTGATCAATAGTGTGTATACTTTGGTGGGATATGTACAAATCAACATGTATGGGGATGAGCAATTTATACAAATGATGCTTCTAATATTTTAACTCTATCAATCTTATTAATTAATTATCTCCTTGTCTCTTATAGTTCCTATTTTAGTGATTTATTTTCCATTTTTAACCTCTTGAGATAATCTCTTACATCTCTTGCTTGATTTATTTGAGGGGAATACATATAGGTATCGCCAACAGGTTCAGGGGCCCCTTCACACACAACAAAGGATGTTTTCCCATATATCTTCTTAGGATTTGCTTGGCTCAGGTTCCTAGCTAGAGTGGTTGGGAGGGGAAATGGATGGCCTAAAATCAAATTCCCAACAACATGCAGACATATAGATAAGGGTAGGACAATAAAAAATATATATAGTAGTGGTGGGATCAGAGTTGAAAGATCGAGTGGCGGGATCAGAACGCTCCTCAAATTGTATATCAACGTAAGTAAGAATAGCGGGTGGCAGGTGGGCCTTATATAGTGGTGGTTCCAGAGGGTTAAAATAGGACTAAACTGTCATTCTACCACTTAAATACCGAAAGGACTAAAATTGGAAATCGAGATACGCATTTTCCTCTGCTTCTAGGAACTATAGTACTAGAGATATAATGGGTTATATCATAAGTTATGGAACGAGTCCAACTTATACTAGTTTAATAAATACCTTTCCTAGAACTACTGCTAGAACAAGAATAATACTAGTACATGTTGTATAGGTCTTTTCAGAAACAAGCCCATCTTATTAAAAACACATTTAGAAGCATTAATTCATATCCCACGGGTGGGAAGGCACCGGGCACAAAGGGAGTATAGGTCTCATATTCAGTTTCTCTGGATCGAGACCCAATAGTAGCTGAGCCCATTGAATTCTTGGAAGTACCGGTCGAATCATAAAAAATTTATGACCTACCTGGGTAAATATAGTCAAAATGGTGTCACCCATAGGTATTTCCCAATCCATAAAGTTAGTTGAACCCCGATATCTAAATTAGGTATTACCCAATCATAATTAATAGAAAATCCTATCATAAGAGAGTGAAACCCTAACAAACCTGCGACACCCCTTTTTTCCAAAGTGTTCAATTTTTTGTATACTTGTTTCATGTTTTGTATACAACGGAGTAATAAATGGCTACAACACTTTTATACCAATGATGGTAACCATTACTTAACCATAGGAATGGGGATACTGAACTGCAATATCTCACTATATATACCTTCAAATTTGCATTTTTGTTGTGTTTAGGTAAAACTAAATAGCCACCGTAAGTTTTTAAAAATGTTTTTAAAAATATTTTTCTTCAAATCAATTAAAAAAATTGTTTTATTTAATGTATGCTATATTCTTAATTTGGTAGTTGTTGATGGTCATTTTCCATCTAGAAAATGATTCTGTCTTGATCCTCCACATAATTAAAATTTAAAAACTAACAAAATTTACATTCAGGGTATTATCAAATCTGTATTTGTTTTGAAGGTATTAAAACACTACTTTTAAAAATCATGTAAGACAATATGAATTAAATATGATTCATGGTAATGCATATGCTGAATTAGCAATGCCAAGTTTGTGAATCTTGGTTTTGACAGCTAAAACCTTGATGAAGCAAAAGCCACCTACTAACTTTATGTTTGAAAGCAACATGAGCTTTCCAAATTCTCTGATATCTCAGTTGTTGAATGACTGGATCTCCAAGCCCCCACGTTTTACTTAAGCATGTGGAATTGTCAATCATATCATAAAGATCCTCTGTCTCATAGATATAAATAGGCTTTTCACACCTCCATCTCCAATTCCTACATACTGGGTCATCACAATGGATCTCTATTCCATATGGACAACTTTCTGGAATTAGAGGAGATTTCAACTCGAAATGGGCCTCCTAAGGAAAATTAATAAAATTATTGTTAAAATAATATGTATTAATTTTGGAGGAAGAAAAGAAAAAACTACTTTTTTGTTCATATTTTCGACATATGTCCCCGTGTTTTTACTCAAATTTTGATCAGGAGAACTCCTTGTATGTGGAATTAAATTCTGCATCCAACGAGCTCTCCCAATCGAAATTTGAGTAAAAACACAGGGAGATATGTCAAAAATACGAACAAAAAAAGTAGTTTTTTTTATGATACCTATCCTCAAATTTATATTAAAAAATTGTTTAATAGGTTCTCCCTTTTTTAATTTTAAATCATTTTGATTGGATAATACATGATGACAAGGAATTTGCATTATTTTTGGAAGGCTTATTTTAAATTGAAATTTCCAACAATGAATCATGTTCCTGAGACCCTCTAAAACAACCTTGTCCTTTATTAGAAATGTTAATGAAAAACACTATTAATTACATGTTGATCATATTGTTAGCAACACTAGATGAAAATTTTATATTTCCTTTATCTGGAAGAATGACTTGTGCAATATAGAAGATTGTGCCTTTTGTTATCATAGGTAGTGTTTTTTTCATGCTATCATTCCTCAGTCCACCATGAAAAAATAATTCTCTTAAAGTAAAATTTTCACATGTTTCTAAGGTTTCCTACATGTGTTTTAAGAGAAACAAAGATGTTTTCTAGGACCAAGCAACTGGGTTTATTGACATCGAAAAATAAGCACGTGAATTCCAATGGAAAAAATTGTGCATGAACATATAATATGTTTTCATTGATTGGAAGTTGTCTTTATATATATTTCATATGTGGCATACTTTCATTTCATTGCCTAGAACTTATACTCTTGTTTTTTGTGCAAGTTCTAGAGACTGCTAATAAACTAGGAGAAGTTACAGAATGTGTTGATTACTATGTTGATGGGTGTACAATCTAAGCAGGAAACTTATTTGGAAGTTAAGAACAGTCTATGATGAATTTTTAGGGTTTTGCTATCTCTCAAGGTTGATTCAAACAATGGTTGTTATAACTCACGACTAAGGATATAAGGTTTATCTTGCTCTTTTCTTAATGGATGTTGGTAAATTCTTTTAATTTTTGTGTTTGATGTTGTTATTATACCCCTTAAGCAACGCAAGTTAGGGATTTACTTGTGTCTTGTCAATCTTATTTAAGGAGACTTTCCTCTTGAAGGAGATCTCCATAGTAGGGTCTAGAAGTTCATTGTTTGCCTTAATTAGGCTAAGGCTACTTTGACCTATATAGGGTTATTAGTCTTTTCTATAATTGGTAAATCATGAAATCCAAATTGAAAAGGGACATTAACGTTGATCTCTTATTTCCCTAGGGTTAAGGACTGAACCCATTCTCTTCTTAAATTTGATCAAAACTCTGTTGTACATATTTCAAAAATACGAAAACAAATATTCGGAAAACCCTAAAAATGTAGAAATCATAGTTCAAAAAATATTGTTAATTTTGATATTTTACTCCATAAAAGTGTGCCATAGTAGGTGTCTTGGTGAATTCCCAAGGGCACGTATTTCCTGTGGTTTTATTGAAAAAAATGCCATGTTTTGTGTTATCTAGGGCAGTTTTCAGATCTGGTATAGCAGGTAAAAAAGGTACATCAGTCAAATCAGAAAGCTTTGAAAACCTAAAAAGGAAAGGAAAAGGCCTAGTATTGACCCTTGGGGGGTTGGACATTTGTTGGAAAGTTTTAGGTGGTTCCACCATCTATTTTGAGGGATGATAAGGGATTAAACCATATCTAGTTAGTTATTTCCATATCTAATTTACTAATTTAGTGGCTTCTCTTACCCTCTTGAGGTATGTCCCTTACCCTAATCCTCTGGGTATATCTTATATGGTAAGTTGGAATTGTTTTGGATGATTTTTCATCTATTTCTGAAGTGTTATTGACTATTGTAATTTCATAACAGAAGTACGATATTGTGGTTTTCTATTCCATAATTGATTATAGAGTACTTACTCCTACCTCCTTCTAGTGTCATATATATGCTTCATTGTTTTTATTCCATAAGGCACTGGTCTTAGCTAAGAGATTTAAGATCCTTAATTGACCTCATTTGTCCACTTGTATTTGGCAGGCACTAGTCACATCTTTTATGTCCCTATAAAATCTTAGTTCATCTTCGTTTTACTGTATTAATAGATTCGGAATTTTCTGTAACTTACATGCATTAAAACTAGCTCTGGAATAGTAAATTCTATGGTAGATTCATGGTAGGAAATCATATTTATAAATATGTTATGATTCACTACTAAAACTTTCTTTAAAAACATAATTAAAGGTGTCAATTGAAGGCTGATTTCTTGGTTTGAAAGTTTCAAATTAATAAGTGATTAACGTTTCTAGATTTAACCTATGTTTTATCCTCATGTATACCTCATCTCACATCTATTTAAAGGTTAAGATTGTCTGATGTTACAAACCTTAATCACTGGTTTTAAAAAATTGATATTATTTGCAAATTTATAAAATAATTTAATTTATTGACTTGGATCTGGAATTTCAGGGCATTTCATATACATTAATCTATATTCAACCCCTTATTCTGGAATCTGCATTACTAAAGATCATCAAAAATAGATATGAACTTCAACATTTAATATCAACTCAGTTTACTGCAAGAATTTACTCATAGTTGATCTAACAACCTAAGTCATTCTGAAATTTCATCTATCTTTAAGACTTAGTTTCTCTCAGGTAAGTGTCTGATATGTTGGATTATCCAACCTAAAGTGAGGGAATTTGTTGCTTAGGTGACAATGGCAACTCTTCTGAGTTACACTTCAGCTTAGAACCTTGTGCCTTTGCACTAAATGGTTCTAGTTTGTGTGATAATAGGTGCAAAATGATATCTCATCTACTTTATTGTATTTTGATGGATTCTTGGTAAGATGAGCACTTTCATATGGTTATGTCTATATATGTATGTGTGTGTGTAAAATGTGTTCTATTCTGAAAATTCTCTTCTTGGATTTGCATACTTGCCTCTTGTGTTTACTTGTATGTGGGTATATTTTGTATTTTCATTACTGGGATCATATCAATGTACCCAATATACCTATCAGTCTCACCTACACCATCTTTCATTATATAATTTTTAATATTTGGATATGGTAATGGTGGTTCAACCTCCTAGCTTCCCTTAACACTAATTTTTCATATTGACATAATTACTAACTTGGTCACTTATTTAATATTGACATTAGTATTCAAAATATCGTTGTTTTATCCTAAAAATTTGTTGCATAACTATATGAAAATGTTGATAATAAACACATGTAAATACAACTATATTGGCAGCCAACTTGAATGTCCTGAAGCCTAGGTGGTTGATCTCTATGGATAAATGGATGTTCAAGAGGCTTGTGAGTCTTTGATTCCGTCCTGAAGGATATGAACATCGGATTAGTTATTCAACTACAAAGATAATCCCAAAGGTTAACACAGGTGCACTGTAAGTTAATTTTGAAGTCCTATAGCTGATTTCACTGCTTCCACAACTCTAGGTTACTGTTTGGAAATTGGTTGATTTGCAAAAGTGCTTTAAAAAAATATCAAATTACAAAATTTGTATTAAATGACGGTTTAAAATTGTAGGACCAGAGTTTTCATAAATGATCATTTTCCTTATTCATTTTCATTTCAAGGATTTGTCTAGATAGTGGGAAATAGGTTGACATTTTATGTTGTCATAAATGCATAACAATGTAATTTTGAAGATGACGCGTTGTACAATTATATGCATGAGGAGTTCATATCCTTGATGGTGGATACATGACATAGGAATTATGCAATGAAGTTACAAATGCTGATACAAGTTCAAGTTCTGATAATGTAGTGGTATCGGCTGTGTCTATTGTGGATCCTTATGTGTTATTGATGATGATTGATGGAAGTATTTGACTCATTATTGGAGGTTAGAATTTTTTCTATTTGGTGCATGGTGTCTTGCATCATCATGAAGATTAAAATGCAGTACCAAGTATTGTATGAAGTGTGTTGTTATCAAAAGTATTGGTTTTTTTCTAATTTGGTTACCTATAAGTTCAAATTTTGTGTAACGAGTGAATTTTTTTCACCAAACAATTGACATATCCTTAATTTTTAAATTTGTGCTTTTAGAAAACACTTATATTTGGAGTATACCAAATAAATAGTCTTAGAAAACCTTCCCTTTAAACATATTAAATATCTAGTAATATCATTGATATGACAAATCACTTATCGCAATCTAAATTATTCACAGGAGTTATTCACTTGTAAATGCTATGAACACGGTTTCTAATAATGAATTGACTTACCGATCATGTGTTCATCATCCTACAAAGAATTTATTGATAACGGGGATGCTAGTATTTGGAAATTCTTTTGGCTAGTAACCAACTTGAAGTGATTGGTTTCAATGGTTGGATTCACTAGTATGGAATGATGACAACTCTTGCATTGAATTGTTTAATGCATTAAAAACTCTTTGTAAAGCAGTGTCCAGTCATAGATGGGTGCTATATATGATATATGTGTTATGGAAATTACTTCTATTAGTAGATATATCAAGGGGTATTTTAATTTTAAGACGTTTTCTCAAACCTTAATTGTGGTGGTCTTCTAAAAAACACATATTTTTTGGATTGTCCTTTGAATACTAGAACTTCCTAAGGTGCATTTACAATTGAATTGTCAAACATTTGTTTTCTGGAAATGCTTACCCAGTTTCTGTGTGAACTCCAATTCTCAATAAGACATGGCACTCTACATCTAGGTAAAATAAGATGAATAGGTTGGGAATTTGGCTATCTATTGCCAGTGTGTTGGTAATTTAACACATCAAATTACTTATTCCTCCTAAAATTTAATTGAAATATTGGAAAATATTGGTTGGACATCTGAATATCAATGTTGTAGTTAATGTCTCTTGTTTTCTATGCAAGCACTGGGGGAGAGCACATATATGGTGGAAAAATTGTAGGTCAGTTAGCACATGCTTTTTCGAAACATCTTCGCTTTGAACAATCTGATTTATATTAACAGCATTGTATTGAACATTGCCTATTTCTTATCACATATGAGAATTTTTAGTTACGTCATGATGGCCCTGGTATTCTATCAATGGAAAATGATGGACTGAACACCAATGGTTCTCAGTTCTTTATTTCTTTTGCAGTAACACCTCATCTTGATGGGTATATACTTGATTCCATATCTTGAATGTCATTTATGATTTTTTGTATTCAGATGAGTTTGTTTGAGCAACATTACATGTTGGTTGTGATCGACATATTTTCTCTTTATCCATGACTCATGAGTGTCACCATATGGAAATTTGGTGTTTTAGAAATACAATATTCCTTTACCTTGAAATAATGGGTTATTTTCTTTGGGTGCCAGACACTAGTGTATTTTTACCATTTGATTCTCCTTATTGCTCCACTTATACATGGATCTAGGATTATCACGATTATCTACTATTATATCATTGGCATCCACACTAAGATAATTGTTGTGGATAGGTCTCATATAGTGGTACACTTATGTTTGCTAGGGAAAACTGATTTTTGCAATCCCATTAAGCCAATTTCTTGAGTTTTGTTCAAAATTCCTAGAAAAGGTTTATGGATTTCATAACTTGCTTGATCATATATTGTGAACTTATACATTCTATCATCCTTTGCCGACCATTAGATACTAAAAGTTGTGTATTGATCCTTTTTACCATTATAGAGGACTCTATAAGTTAGGTTCCCAAATTCTTAAAGGGTGCTAGCTCATTGGAAGAGAGCCTGCCCTACAAGCAGGAGGTTAGTGGTTTGATTCCTCCATTCCATAATGATATTATAATATCAGTTAAAAAAACTAAATTAGTAAGAAAAATATAAGCGATAGGTGGCCAAAAAAATGACTAAAATTCGTATATAAAATTACTAAAAATGACTAAATTAGTGACCAAAAAATGAGATATGCGAAACTAGGTATTGAAAGGGATGCAACACATGGCACTAATGATGAAGCCAAACATGGTGTTGATATGGTAGAAAAATAAGATGTTACTTTGGATGCAAAACATGGTGCTACATAGGAAGCAAAATATGGTGCAACAAATAGAAGAAATATTTGGCATCATTTTGGTAGCAAAACACGATGCAAAGAATGGTGCAAATTTGGAAGCGAAAATTGGCACATATTTGGAAGTAAAACATGGTGCAAAATGGGATGCTAAACTGGTAGCAAAAATGGATGCAATATTGGATGCTAATTTAGATACTAACATGGTGCTATTAAGGATGCAAATATGGCACTAATGGGGATGTAATTTAATAAGCAAAATCAGACACTCACTAGGAAGCAAAATATAATGTTATTTAAGAAGCAAACCTAGACATTGTTTAGGAAGCAAAGTTGGACGCTATTGTGGAAGCAAAAAAATAGTCATTATTTTGGACGCCATAAAGGATGCTATCTAGGAAGAAAAAAGAGACGTTTTTTTAGACACTTTAATTCTTATCCATGAAGTGTCCCATTTAGCATCTAGTTTGACCACTCAATGTAAAAAAAATTACACTAAAAATGGACGCTAATTCTAGGAATTGTTGTAGTGATTTGTTCCCCTTCCTCCCAAGAGGAAGCTTGTGCAATGCAAGTGGATATTTCAAAACAAAATTGATGAAGATGGTTCATATGTTAAGTACAAGTCCATATTGGTTCCTAAGTTCTACTCTCATTTCCAAGGTGTGGAATGCACCAAAACATTTGCACTGGTTGCAAAGATGGATTCAATAACACTAGTTCTAGAAATTGCATCTAGTAAAGGTTGGAAAGTACACCATATGGATGTCAAGAGTGCATTATTACATGGTGAATTATAGGAGGAGATATAAATGCAGCAACCTAAAGGTTTCCAAGAGTATCCTTCACTTGTTTTCAGGTTGAAGAAATCACTTTATGGACTCAAGCAAGCCCCTAGGGCTTGGTATGAAAAAATGGATAGTTTATTGCTCTCAATTGGTTTCATTCAATGCAAAGCTGATACAAATGTGTATTTGGAGAAAAATGATGTTCAATTGCAGATTATTGTTCTGTATGTAAATGACCTCTTAATTACATGGATCTGCAACAACCAAATTGGATCAATCAAGGCATCCCTACACAGTGATTTTGCAATGACATATCTAGGATTGCTAAAACAATTTATAGGATTAGAAATTGAGAAATCTGAAAGAGGCATCATGATGATTCAACCTGAGTATGCTTCAAACCTGCTAATAAATTTCAATATGGCTGATTGTAAGGAATCCAAGTGCCCATTTCTTTCTGGCATAAAACTAGATGAATTTGGTGATTCTCCTTTGGTATATTATACATTGTACATGAAGCTAGTTGGTAGTTTGCTGTACCTTACTGTTTCTAGGAAAAAATAACCTCTTGTGGAAAAGAGTTGTTCCTCTAGTATGATTGGTTCATATCTAGAAAAAATGAGTTACAATAGAGATGGAATACTTCCCCTAGAAGTTGCAAAGATCTGGAATGAGTCCTTTGATAGAGTGATGTAGTTGTTTCCTATGGTGATGGATCTTCATGGATGTACCCGCACAATCACATAAAAACAAGCAAACAAGATCAAAGGAACCAGGTCATAATCCACAATTCTATGTCAGTGACTAAGGAATCCAATAGTAAAATACATGATTACAACCTAACATATCTTACAGGAAAGGAACCAACTTTGCATTAAAGATGAAGAAGAAATCTTAAAACCTTTGCCTAAGTGTTGTGATGCTCCTTCACATGCTAATGAATTTTCCTTAAAAGCTCCAACTTCCTCCTTATATTGTCACCCTAGATTTGGCCATAACCTTAGTGCAGCAACATAAATTTTCTCTCTCTCAACCATGGGAATGAACAAGGTTGTATAGGCCTTGGGAGGATAGGGATGGTTGAGTAAATGGTGGGTGAGGTGGAAGGGATATCCCAAAAAGAATGTATCTCGATTCCAAGTGGTCCTTAGGAGTAGGTATGAGGGTGCCAAGAATTATTCCTTTGAGAAGCTTGGTCGAATATTCTCTTTTTCACTTTTTACCTCAGGCATCGCTTTTCTTCCACTATGACAGAGCGGTAGTTGTGTGGAACCATTCCTTGAAAAAGGGGAATAAGTGGTGGCACTGCCTATTGTCAAGAGGCAGTAGGCATTACTTAAGAATGTAACACCCATTTCCCTAATGGAAAAGGTGGTGCTGGACTTTTATATGTAAAACTGAAGTCTAGGCCAGCATTTCACTTCACAATTTGGGATTTCAGGGAAATTACTGATGTTTGGGACCTCAACACATGATGGTGATGAGATTTATGTGTAACAAAATTCCCCCCAAAGCATGAGGTTAGAGGGATAGAATAGACGAGAGATTTGAAAGAGCAAGTTATCACTTCAAGGAAAGAATTTGCTTGATCGAAGATCATCATCAACCAAGCATATAAAATACATCAATACTTTTGAATCATATCCAAATGTCTCCTAATCATGGTTGCATAACAACACAAGGCAGATCCATGAGAGAGATGAACAAACATGGCTACTAGAATACAACATAGATACATGTGATAGAGGACTCAAACTTGGACATTGCTACCAGACATACAATGTATATCTATGTCAAATGAACACAAATTTGAACACAATGAAGATCATACAAATGTGGATCCATGCTAGGACTCATACAAAATACTCGATCGCAATCTATGGAAAGCAATGAGTTCTTGTAAAAGATACCCAAGGTCTTTGTCTCGTCTTTCGCAAAGTATGATTCTATCCATGTGATTACAATGTTTTGACGTTGAACATGGTAGAAACCACTTGATTACTGGTCAATGATGTGAACCATTAACAAGTGCGAGGGAGATCACCATTGATTCCAATGATTCACAAGGTACCTTAGTACAATATCCTGAGTGTGAATAGATGATTTGATGTCGAACACTCAGTTTATTCTATCGATCAAAGGTCAATGATGTGAACCTATGTCAAGAGAGAGAGAATTTTTCATTAAGGCATACAGACCTCAAGGTACTAACTTGTTTCTAAGACTAATTCCTAGATGATGAGCTGATGTCAATGATGTGAACCGTTAACAAGTGCGAGGGAGATCACCATTGATTCCAATGATTCACAAGGTACCCTAGTACAATCTCTTGAGTGTGAATAGATGATTTGATGTCGAACACTCAGTTGATTCTATCGATCAAAGGTCAATGATGTGAACCTATGTTGAGAGAGAGAGAGAATTTTTCATTAAGGGATATAGAACTCAAGGTACTAAGTTATTTCTAAGGCTAATTCCTAGATTATGAGATGATGTCAATGATGTGAACCATTAACAAGTGTGAGGGAGATCACCATTGATTCCAATGATTCCCAAGGTACCCTAGTACAATCTCTTGAGTGTGAGTAGATTATTTAATGTCGAACACTTAGTTGATTCTATCGATCAAAGGTCAATGATGTGAACCTATGTTGAGAGAGAGAGAATTTGTCATTAAAACATACAGACCTCAAGGTACTAACTTGTTTCTAAGACTAATTCCTAGATGATGAGCTAATGTCGATAGAAATAGTCTCGTCGAAGGAGGGCCATGATGAATCCCACATCGACGATACGAAACTCAGAACAAATTTTTGGAATGTTGTAGATGATGTAACCACATGAATGCATCAAAAGGTACTGATACAAAGGTTGTTTTGACTATAGAGGTAAAAGTTCAACTTCCCTTTGAACATTGGGTAGCACGACCAAAGACTTGGAAGCATTGATTAAACCAGAGAGATACCAGGACATAATGCAGTGGCAGACAATGCATTCTTTGAAAGACTCAAAGGAGTGACTTGACTCATGAAAGTGGATCAACTTAGAATTCAGTTGAATACTCCAATTGACTAAATGAGATGCATACAAGTTCCATGTTCAAAGGTGACTACTAACTACCATTTTATTTGCAAAATGAATTAGTTCCCTTCCCTTAATTTCCCCATCATGATTGATGAGTGCCTATTTTCATTTTTACAAGTTCAAAAAGGGTAACAAACACTCATTGTACCTTTTCCAGAGACAAGTCAATTCTCATATATTTCATTAACATGAGAAAGGACGGGTTCATTCCCAAAGAATGGTCTCTCATTGTTTAGTTTAACGAGTCCATTGAAATTTAAATTGGTATCATTCATGTTTAGAGAGTTTGAATGAAAACAGAAGAAGACTCCAAAGGGTCCTTTTTCGTAACTTGTCAATTTGAACCGAAAAAGAGATAAACTACCGTTGGAAAGATAACCCTTCAAGTACTTTCAAGAGTGTGAAGAAGACAAGTTCCCTCAAAAATATTTTCACATTTAAGGAGTTCGAAAAGAGTTTAAATAAGACTCCATTAGGGTTTATTTTCGTGATGAACGGGTTTTACGAGCCTGAAAAGAAGCGAAAATGGCTCAGAGCTTTGATACTAGGTTTAAGAACATGATCAAAGTATTGAAATGAATGCTTGATGACTTTTTCCATTTTGTGGAAGTATGAAAAAGCCAAAAAAAAACTTACCCATAGATAATATTGTTCATTTTTGTCCTTGCAAAACTTTTTTAAAGGACCATTAGTTCCCCAAAAATATTAAAATTGACTTTTATAAACTATAGAAAGGGCATTTTTAATGAAAATTATTTAAAAATATTTAAAATAATATAATAACCCTAAAAATCATTTATAAAATCCAAAGTAAATAGTAAAAACCAATTCATTTAACATTTACCATGTTTTGGAGAGAATTTGGGAGAATTTGTGTGTAGATTTCAATTAGAGATTGTGGAGCTGTTAACTGTCCATTTTCTGAGCCGTTAGTTTCAGGTAAGAGCTAGAAGCCTTCTCTTCATTTATATGGTTGCAATTTTTCATTTCCATACATTTTTATTGAGTTTCGGGGCTTTGGGGCCAAGCATAAAAAATGCATCCCGAGTAACACTTCTAGCCTTTGCGGGAGGAGCGGTGCTCGATGAGAACCACATTTTTTGAGCTTGCACAGGTAGTGGCACCACTCTATCATAAGTGGACGGGAGAGGTTCCAGTCGTGGTTCCCAAAACATGGATTCCCTAGCCAAAATAGAATATTTTAAGCATTTATAAAGATTGGATGTGTGTCTAAATGCTCCATTTATTGTTTTTTACGGGTGGTTTTGTTCAAAATGGTGACTTAGAAAGAGAGGAAACACAAAGACGATGATGCCCATGATGCGAGAGAGGTAGATTCCATAGTTTCCCTATGAGGATGTGGCCTCTTGAAATTCTTCCATTCTACCAGTATGATATCACATGTACAATTACTAGTGTACATCTTACAGATGTCAAATTCAGAGCAACAACATTTTCAGGCAGGACCCCACATTCTCACTATGGAGGTGGAGGACATTTTATTTTTGACTGGACTATCTAGGAGTGGAGTTTCTATCTCTCTGAATGGCTCCCAAGGGGGAGATATTACCAGATAGGAACTTATTGTTCATCATTTCTATCCAGTGACCAAGATGTCGAGTAAGAAGATCTTGACAAAGGAGGTGATGGACTTACCCCTTTAGATCATTTTATTCACTATGCATAGGGTTTCTAGAAGCTAAGGGACTCATCAAGAATCCCAGGAAATTATGTTGTATGCCCTGGATGCCATGGCACCCATAATGTTTAACTGGGCCGAGGAATTGTTTCCTTTGTTCAAAGATCAGCTAATGAAGTGTCGACAAGGAGAGCTCAAATAGTTTGGGTATGGGACTATCCTAGCATGTTTCTTCTTTGAGAGGGTACCTCTCCTGAGAGCACAGGTGGTTTTTACTGAGCTTAGAGCTTGATACCCCTACATGTTTCGGTGGGTGGAGATCATGGCCTGCACTGGATGTGGTGAAGACAAGTTCAAATACAGGGATCCCTTCTTCCGTTGGTTGAACAACTAGATCCTCATGATTGAGGACTATGCTTATCCTAGGAATGAATTTTGAGGGGATCCCCATCTACCACAACCAGCTAATTCTCAATGGGGTAACATTGGTAAGAAAATGCTCAAGATATTGATTATTTTGTATTTTCAAGTTTTATGATTTTTATAGATGTTAACAATACCTAATGTTTTCATGCAGATGTTGGAGATGCGCGGCCTGGGGGTACATCCCCCATGGATAAGCGGGAATGAGCTCACTTTGTACATAGAGGCAATGATGAGCTAACTAAGCTAGAGGAGAACCTCGACCAGTTGACTTTGGACATCTTGGATGCTGCGATAGATGACCTCCCTAGGAGGCATCAGAGACACGCAACGGTAATGTAGGCTATTTCAGTCGCTTTCTACATAGGGTAGCAAGGGATATTATGTGCTACCATGAGCACTATTAGGGTGGTCTACATGATGTATCACTGAAATATTGCTAGATTTAGGATTTTTGTATCATTTTGTATGCCTGAAATACATAGTGCTTCAGATGGGGTCTCGTGACCATATTTTTGTAAAAACACTTATATATATATATAGAGAGAGAGAGAGAGACTCATTTCTGGTGTCTATATGTGCTTCAAATGGATAAATTATATTTACATGAGTTTTATGTGTCTTCTACAATTTATTTTACTTTACAGTGGACCATGTTTTATTTTTAAAATCTATGAATGGGCGATATACCAGTCTAGACTCTAGAATGTAGTTTCCTAATGAGTTGACAACTATATTATCAGACCTAGGGATATTCCTGTAAGTAATGAAATCAAAATACCTCTATAATAGATGCAATCTTCAAAAGAGATGAATAAGTGTCTGGTTCCTGATGGTATAAACATGGTCTAAATGACAAACCACTAGCTGAGAGTCCATAAACACTACCAAATCATGAATGTCCCAAGATGCAGCCTCAGTGAGTAAACCTATCACTTCCTGATACTTGGAAATATTGTTGGTAGCTAGACCAATACAAACCACTCCTAAACTGACTAAGTCATGAGCTAGGGAATAAAAAACCCAAGCACCTAAAGTGAGGTTCAAGGTATGACAATAAGCACCATCAAAAAAACCATAAAAATCCATCTGATCTACATAACCAAAACATGGTATAAACAGTATGGTCAACAAACTCAAAATCATATTGAAAATGCCAAAACACACTAAAAATTCAAATAATGTACATATATGCAAGGTACCATACATAAATGACTTAATCATAATACCTTTTCAGGTACAACCCATTGTGAGGTTTCCCGAAGGGTATCCCATCATAGTCTATGAGCTTGTAATCCCATTTCTCTAAGACTTTACTGATGACAAAGGGACCGTACCACATAGATTCAAAATTTCCCTTCCCTATTTTATCATGTCTCTAATCATAAGTCAGCACTAGGTCACCTTCATTGAAAACACGAGGATGAACAATATTATCATATTGTTCCTTGATGCATTTTTTGTGTGACTCATTAGCCAAGGAAGCATCTCTTCTAATTTCATCAAGGTTGGTCAAGTACAAAAATATCTCTTCCTCAGTGGAAGTGCTCGGGAGAAGTTCTACTACAAGTTTAAGCAATGGGATTTGACACTCAATAGGAAGGACAACTTCTATTCCATTAAACAACTGGAAGGGTGTGAAACCAATTGTTGTTTTCACTGAAGTCCTATAATCCCAAAGTGTGGAGAAGAGAGTCAAGTGCAAGTTGGATTTGTGATCTCCAGTCATCATATGCAACATAGTTTTCAAAACCTTGTTAATGGCCTCAACCTGAACATTATCCTATGAGTAATACGGAGTTTAGTTTTCATGGTGAAAAAACAACTTAGCACTCAGCTCAACCATCATCTGATTGCGGAAATGAGATCCATGGTCAATGAATATGGCTTGCAGGACTCCAAACCTATCTATCACATGGTTGAATAAAAAGAGGGTGGCATTATTACTATCCTTAGCATATGTAGCCATTGCCTCAGCCCATTTTTTAAAGTAATCAATGGCTACGATGATGTAACCATGCCCCCTAGCTAAGGTAGGCTTACAATACATGAAATCAATACCCCACTTGGAAAAAGCACCAACTACAATGACGTGGTGTAAAGGAGCAGGGTGGGTGTGGTTTTTAGGATAAAAGTGTTAACAGGGTGGGAATTTCTTAACCTCTTCATGAAAATATTTAAATATCGAAGGCCAAAAATATCTAGTGCAAAGGATTTTCTGGGATGTATCCATCCAAAATATATGACTGCCACATGCTCTAGAGTGGCAGTCATTCAGAACTTGTTCATCCTCTTCATGTGTAAGGAAATGTCGAAGAATAGAGTCAATACCACGTCGATACAATGTATAATTTAAAATGAGAATGTACTTTGTGTGCTGACGGATACGACGACGATCATCATGGGATATGCTGGGAAGAAATATCTGAGTCTGAAGATAGATGATCAAATCTCCATACCATGGATTAGTTCTGCTTATCAAGAACAAAAATTCATCTGAAAATGAATCGTTGGGATTAGCTTCCATGAAAGCATAGGGAATTTCACACATCAACTCCACGAAAACAAAGTATTTCTTTGAATTAGCCTTGGCAAACTCAAGATCAAATTCCTGTAACATAACAATCCAATAGGAATACTTTCCGCCTAGTACCCGACGAGTCAAAATGTAGTACATGGGGTTTTTATCTGTGAGTACAGTTGTGGTACGAACCAGAATGTAATGAAAAAAATTTTGTACAATAATGATCATAGCCAGAGCTAACTTCTCCACACATGAGTAATGGGTTTCAGAGTCAATGAGACTCTTACTTAGGTAATATATCACGTGTTCTTGGACATTGGGATCTTCCTGCACTAGAACCATTCCAATGGTGGTAGTGGAGGAAACAACATATAACATAAAGTATTTTGAATAATATGGGGAGGTGTAACATGTTAGAATAATCAACCCATAGTTATCTACCTTAGACATTAATTAATCCATTTTTGTCTTATTTGCTAGTTTCCAATATTCCACTCTATGCAAGTTGTCTTTCACATGTCCTAGAAGTCAAACTTGCTAAAATTGAGTCATGGAGCACTTGAGAAACCTCCTGGAATCCATATTTAGCATATCTTCTTTATTCTAGATCCTCCATAGTGCATATCTACTGTTTCTGCTTTATTGCCTGCTTTACTGAGATTTATGGCAAAAGGGAAAGTAAGACTAGGTGCAGTTGACTTGTTTTTTTCCCTCATCATCTTCCATTATTTTATCCTAATAAAATCATGTATGAGTTCCATTTACATCACCTATTATATTNTCCTAGGTAGATTTGGAAACTGCTTTATGCACCTATGGGGGATTTGACTAGATTTAGTAAGCCTGCTTTTGACTATTTCGAATGGCATCCTTATGCATTAAAATATCTCATGTAATTATATATTTAAGAAGCCTATTACTTCAAAAGGTTGGATAGTTTACACTTATTCAATACATATTAGTTTTATGCTCCAATTTCAGTCTCATTTGTGTGTAAATTTGCAGATTTGATTACCAATTTTGTGAGTGAAATTGTTCTATCACTTGGGTTCAATTTACACATGGTATTATATCCTTTGTAGATCTATTTATATCCATCCATATTTCTATTTCAGGTTCGACATCTTGACTAGGAGCTATTCTATTGACTGAAGGGACAATTTCTGATCTATGGATCAATCTCAGAAGATCATCTTGACTCCATTTAATTTATTTGAATAGAAATCAGATATGGAGATACTGTTGAGAGAGAAATGTATCTATAGGGTGACTATGGAAACTGAGGTAGAGCCCAATGCACCTGCGGAGAAAATTAAATGGCACAACAGGAGGGATGAGGCCTATGGTCTCTTGTGTCTGAGCATATCCAGAGACCTCCTCTTCCATCTTGATGGATTGACATCACCTAAGGAAGTATGGGAGAAGATTGTATATATTTTTGGTAAGACAAATGAGATGAGAGAACATCAAATTGAGAATGAATTGATCTCTTTGAGTCCCAACAGCTTTGAATCCATGCAACTCTACTTTTCCAAGTTTAAAGCCCTTGTTTTGCAGCTAAAATAGTGTGGAATTGAAAATAAGGAGGAGCAACTAGTTTTGGCCATACTCTCAAAGCTTGGCCCTGACTATTTAGTGTTTTTTTTTACCTTCCATGCCACCAAGTTGACAACTCGATCCTGGAAGATGCCTAAGATTGCAGAGTTCATGGAATCCCTCACACAAGAACAAGATAAAATGGTGATGATGGGCACCATCAAACCTTCCAAAGAACAAGCTCTGGTTTCTGGAGATTCGAGGGTAGATTCAAAAGGAAAGAAGAAAGCTAATAAGCCACCTGAGCAGGAGAGAGACAAGAACAAGTCTCAGGAGGAGCCCCAAGGCTCCAAGAAGAACTTCCAGAAGAAGAAGAACAAAGGAGAAATGAGCAAGTGCGCATACTGTAGTAAGGGCTACCATCTTGAAAGCTCCTACATGAAGAATAAAATTTACATGCTGACCCAACTCCTGTAGAATAATAACATCTCCCTTCCTGATAACTCAAAGAACAGGGAAAGAGGATCAAATTCATAGGACAGAGAGAGAGTACATGCATTGGTTGTTGTCACATCAAGCTCACCTAGCTTCATCATAGACTATGGAGCTTCAAGACATATCATTTCGACCAAGGAGGCATTCTCCTCTCTTGACATGTCGAAAGGTCCACCAATAGTGTTGGGAGATGACTCTCTCACTGACAGTTTGGGCAAAGGAAGGATTGATATTGACCATGGTAAGTTCAGCAATGTATTGTATGTTCCAGGTCTTTCCTCTAAACTCTTGTTAGTGTATCAAATGACCCACACAGGGTCTCCAAAGAAGGTCATTATCTCCCCTGATGATTTTGAGATCACAAAGATATCGAGTGGTAAAGGCATTGCAAAAGGAGTTGTTGATCACACTTCGAAGGTATGTATGTTTTCACATTTCCTACCCTACTCAAACCCCTCTGCTCTTCTTATTCATGCCAATGAGGCAAGCAAGCTTTGGCATGAAATATTTGGCCATATTAACTATAAGTATCTTTATGATCTAAGTGAAAAACAAATGGTCATAGGGTTACCAAAGATTAAGTTTTCCAAGGGAGTCGGTCAAGGTTGTATCTTAGGAAAACACCCAGAGCATAAATTTGAGAGAGCTAGTCATGAGAGAACCTCTACACCTCTTGAGTTGATCCATAGTGATGTTTCTGGTCCATTTCCTCATATTTCAATGAGTCAGGCCAAATATGCATTGACCTTCATAGATGACATTTCCAAGTACTGTTGGGTTTACTTCCTGAAGCATAAGTCTGAAGTTTTTGGCCTCTTCAAAGTCTTTAAGGCTTTGGTTGAAAACCAGTTTGGGAGGAAAATCAAGATCCTCAGATCTAACAATGGTGGTGATTATGTCAACTCTGATTTCATTCAATATTGTGAAGATACAGGTATTCAAATGCAGCATTCAATCCCTTACACACCACAACAAAATGGTGTTGCTGAGAGAAAGAACAGATCACTGAAAGAGATGGAAACCTGTATGATGGAGGCTAAGACTTTGCCACCAAAGTGTTGGGCCAAGGCTATAAAATATGCATCCTATATATAGAATAGGGTTCATCATAAACATCTTTATGGTATGACTCATTTCAAATCATGGAGTGGGCACAAGCTAGATGTGACCCATTTCAGTATTTTTGGCTCAAGGACTTGGGCTAGAATTCCAACAAAAAAGAGGAAGGCTTTTCAGCCCCAAAGCCAAGAGTGTCTATTTGTTGGGTACTTTAAATATTCAAAAGGGTACAAGCTGATCAATTTTAGCACAAACAAATCCTTCATTGAAAGGAGTGTTCAGTTCCAAGAAGAGCCTTTAGCAGCAGTTGAAGTTGAAGAGTCTTCTTCACCACTAGAACCATTGAATGTAAGTGAAGAGACAAATGAGTTTATTGATTCTAATATGTCTGATAATGATGATTTAATTGCATATCTTGACATTCCTACAAGACCAAAATGGGCAGAAAAGACCATTCATGCAGCTGGGGAACTAGCTGGAAATCCTAGTGATCCTAGGAGGACTAGATCTCATTTTGAGAGTGCCTTGTGTATGAAATACCATTTGTTTGCAAAGAAATGCTATCTGATGGTTGAATAAGACCCATGGACATATGAATATGGATCAAATGATCCAATATGGCAAACATCCATGAAAGAAGAATTCAGCTCACTCCAGAAGAACAACACTTGGGAACTGGTTGATCTTCCCCCAGGGAGGAAGCTAGTTCAATGTAAGTGGGTTTTAAAAACTAAGTTTTCTGATGATGGTTCATATTTGAAATATAATGCAACATTTATGGCCAAGGGCTACTCATAGGTACATGGTATTGACTACAATGAGACCTTTGCACCAGTGGAAAAGATGGACTCCATCAAGCTAGCCTTAGCCATTGCAGCTTCGAAGCAGTGGGAAGTACACCACATGGATGTGAAGTGTGCATTCTTGAATGGAGGTATTACTGAATATATTTATATGTGGCAGCCTCAAGGGTTTGTTACTAATCCATATTTTGTGTGCAATATAAAGAAATCATTGTATGGGCTTAAGCAAGCCCCCAGGGCTTGGTATGCCAAGATTGATGGATTTTTGCTGTCATTGAGTTTTGTTCGATGCAAATATGATCCTAATGTTTATTTGAAGCTTATTCATGGTTATTTGATGATTATTGTCTTGTATGTGGATGACCTTCTGATTACAAGAAGTTCAAAGAAAGAAATTTCCTCCTTGAAGGATGCAATGAACCATGCATTTTCTATGACTGATTTGGGGTTGTTGAGCCAATTTTTGGGTCTCAAAATTGATCAATACCAACATGGAATAAAGGTACATCAGTCCAAGTATGATTTGTATTTTCTGAACAAGTTCAACATGAAATATTGTAAGCCAAGCAATACTCCTTTCCTTTCAGGAGTTAAGCTTGAAGAAGCAGGTTCTTCTCCTATGGTAAATAATACACTATATAGACAACTGATTGGGTGTTTGCTGTACCTTACACACATTCGACCTGATATTTCTTATGCAGTAAGTTTGGATTCAAGATACATGGATCAGCCTCATGAGATCCATTGGAGATCATCCAAAAGGATCCTTAACTTTGTTCAGGGATCAAGAACCCATGGGATCTTCTATAAAGCTAAATCCGATCTTGATTTGATTGGGTTTACTGACAGTGATTGGGAAAGTGACAACATAGATCGAAAGTCAACATCAAGATATGTGTTCATGCTTGATGAAGGACCAATCAGCTGGTCAAGAAAGAAACAGAGTGCCATTTCCCTCTCATCTACAGAAGCAGAATACAGAGGAGTTGTAAATGCAACAACTCAATGTTTATGGTTGCAGGGGATACTTGGTGAGTGTGGCTTCGAATCAGAGTTTTAAACCATTATATATTGTGATAATCAGAGCACCATTTGAATCTTCAATAATCCAGTTCAGAGACAGAGAACCAAACACACTGAGATTCATATGCACTACATCAGAAAGCTTGTGCATGATGGCACCATTCACCTACTCTTCTGTGCATATTCATAACAAGTAGCAGACATATTCACCAAAGTTTTTTGTGAGAAGACATTCAGCAATCTCAAATCACTTCTAGGGATTGCTGATCATGCTGTGAAGCATGATTGATGACAATATTTTCAAATTTTGTTTTACTATCCATGCTTAAGGGAGGATTTTTCCACTGGGTTTTTGCCTCTTTCCTTGGTTAAATGGACATGCAGTATGTAAAGGGTGACTAAGCCTTGTTGCTATGCCCTATGGTTTTTTGATATTTACTCATAATTCAGGCTTAAGGGGGGGTGTTATAATAATCAACCCATAGTTAGCTACCTTAGACATTAATTAATCCATTTTTGTCTTATTTGCGTAGTTTCCAATATTCCACTCTATGCAAATTGTCTTCGACATGTCCTAGAAGTAAAACTTGCTAAAAATGAGTCATGGAGTTCTTTAGAAACCTCTTGGAATCCATATTTAGCATATCTTCTTTATTCTAGATCCTCCCTAGTGCATATCTTCTTTTTCTGCTTTATTGCCTGCTTTACTGAGATTTATGGCAAAAGGGAAAGTAAGACTAGGTGCAGTTGACTTGTTTTTTGCCCTCATCATCCTCCATTATTTTCTCCTAATAAAAGAATGTATGAGTTGTATTTCCATCACCTATTAACTTTCCTACTTGACTTTGCCAATTCGTGAGATCCTAGGTAGATTTGGAAACTGTTTTATGCACCTGTGGGGGATTTGACTAGATTTAGTAAGCCTGCTTTTTACTATTTCGAATGGAATCCTTATGAATTAAAATATCTCATGTAATTATATAATGTAGTAGCCTATTACTTCAAAATTTTGGCTATTGTACACTTATTCAATACAGATTAGTGTTATGCTCCAATTTCAGTCTCCTTTGTGTGTAAATTTGCAGGTTTGATTAGCAATTTTGTGAGTGCAATTGTTCTATCACTTGGGTTAAATTTCCACACTAGTGAATGGATTAGGGCATGTTCCATATTATAAAAATATCATTCGGATTGGTCATCCCAGAACAATGGATTTTCGTTCTTCAGGAGACACATATAACCATGCGTTTTCTCTACGAAGTTGCATACCAAACAACGAAGAAAATTTTCCTTGCCCTGCAAAATTTTGAGCTCAGTGATATTTTTTGGGGTGGGTAAGGCCAGAATAGAAGCAATTTTCAAAGGATCATTCTGGATGCCATATTCGGAAACCACAAAGCCAAGAAGACATCTAGTCTCAACACAAAAGACACATTTGTGGGGGTTAAGCTGAATATTATAAAGACGACACCTAAGGAAAATGTCTCTAATGTGCCCTAGATGGTCCTCCCATTTCTCTGAATGAGAAGAGAGATCATTAATATATGACTTGACGGTGTGCTTGATATTGTGAAAAGCGTAGGACATGGCGTGTTGGAATGTAGCTCCGGTGTTTTTCAGACCAAAGGGAACTTCTGATATGTGAAGGTTCCCCACAGGAAAATTAATGTCATTTTATCTTGATTGGAGGGAAGAATATCTATATTATTTTAGCTAGAAAATCCATCCATAAAAGAAAAGATGATGCTCCCAACACAGTTATCGATGATTTGATCGATGTGTGGAGTAGGGAAATTGTCCTTAGCACAAGCCTTATTTAAATCTCTAAAATTGATACAAATGCTAATAGTGCCCTAATTCTTAGCCACATGGAAAATATTAGAAACCCATTATGTTAGGGTTACATGATAAATAAACCCCACCTTCAGAAGTTTCTCCACTTCAGCTTTAATAGCCGTAGCCTTCCTAGGATGAACTTGACGTAATTTTTGTCAAAACGATTTTTCCATGGGATAGGTTCTAATCTCATGTACAACAATGGATGGATCATTCCCAATAATTTCCTCATACATTAGAGGAAATTTCAACTCAAAATGGGCCTCCTAAGGAAAATTAATAAAAAAATAGTTAAAATAATAAAATAATATTTATTAATTTTGGAGGAAGAAAAGAAAAAACTATTTTTTTGTTTGTATTTTTAACATACTCCTTGTGTTTTTACTCAAATTTTGATTGGGAGAGCTCGTTGGATGTGGAATTAAATTCTACATCCAACGAGTACCCACTCGGCATACTTTTGACGGGCCTCACTACCCCAAAAACAATAAATACCTAAAAAACATGATGATGACATCATCATCACATTTTTTCAGGTATTTCATGTTTTTGGGGTAGTGGGGCCCGTCAAAAGTATGCTGAGTGGGTAATCGTTGGATGCAAAATTTAATTCTGCATCCAATGAGCTTTCCCAATTGAAATTTGAGTAAAAACACAAGGAGATATGTCAAAAATACAAACAAAAAAAATAGTTTTTTTATGATACCTATCGTCAAATTTATATTAAAAAATTGTTTAAGAGGTGCTCCCTTTTTGAAATTTAAAGAATTTTGATTGGGTAATACATGATGACATGGAATTTGTATTATTTTTTGAAGGCCCATTTTAAATTGAAATTTCCTCTAATGTGTCCAAGAAAAAATATCATGAAATTCTTTGAAAAAGGATTTATAACTTTCAGTTTCCTTTGCTGAGCTGTTCTGGCCTACATGAATGCGCTCAATAGTTTTGGGCTTGACTAATATGTCAATTGGGGTTGTATTAGTGATGTTGCAAATATTTCCTTCAAAATATATGTCTTGCAACAATACAGGCATTTGTGGATTGGTGACAATATCAGTACTAATAATAGATACAAGATCAAAATCTACCGAACTGGCATTGGGAAGAAAAAAAGATCGATGATGATGATCTTCCCATATGGTTTCATTCGCACTCATGGTGTCCATGATGGAATCATCCGATGGAAAAGTATGTGTGAGATAGTCTAGAGTGGGAAGAGAGGGTTCTATCCAGTAGGGGAAGTGGTAAGGATCCGAAGCTACAAGATTAATATCATCTGACTAGACATTGGAAGTAGATTGAACATCATAAATTGCTTAATAAGGGCCAAGAGAGGATGACTCAGTAACTTATTTTCCTTTAGGACAATAGGTAGTCATGGAAATCATGTTCACGGTTTCCACTTCTGTACTAGGAGGGGTTGAATCCTTTCGCATACCTACCCCAATTGACTAATAAGGAGGAGGGGACTGACCTAGCATAGGGATTTTATTTGCAATGGGGGTAGTAACATCTAGTGAACGAAATCCAAGTTGATCGATGGTCACAATATTCCCCAAATGAGGGAATTGTAGAGTTAAAAATACTATCGAAGAAACAACCATCATAGCATAAAACTAGTTCCTTCCCAATAGAAGGTTGTAATCCAACGAGGCATCAACTACTTCCACTTGAATGGAACACAATATTTCCCCCAAGCTTGACTAAAAGGGATAGTAATAGACCATGAGGTTGGAAACCTCATCCATCGAAAGCTTCTAAGGTCATAGGTGATTTCGTAATATTAGGAGAACCAATGGCCCTCTAGCAGGATACATACAAAATTGAGGTTGAAGCTCCCTCATCCAAAATGGTCCGATGGACCTTTCTCCCAACCACTCTCGTTGCGATATGAAATGCAATATGGTGGGGTAACTTGGAATTATAGTTCTCCACATTGAAGTGAATCAGGTTGTTTTTATCTAGGTCTAATTCTCCTAAAGCAGTCAACAAGTTCTTACATTGTGTGGGACAACTTTGGAGCACCTCCAGGGTAGACATGTCATAAGGGGCCTAAGCCAAATATTCAAGGACATTGTAGAAATATCCATCTTGGGAATTGGGATTAGAAACAACCTTCCTAAGGGTATTCTTAGGTGGCCTCAAAATCAAGTTGAGATTAGGTTTCTCGGTGACAAGAGGGACATTAGACGAAGACAGAGGAGAACTAACAGGAGGAATTTTCAATGGAGAAGGATTTTCATCCTTCTTCTCTATAGGTTTGTCATATGTATGATTATGAGTGGCTAGAATAATGGTTTCTGAGGACATCATTATGATTTATTCTGTAGAATTATAGGTCCCTTGATTAGACATGTGATCTAATGATTGTTGCTGAAACAGGAAGGGATCGGTAAGTACCGCTAGTGTATGGTTACTCTTCAAAAATTTACTAATCTCCTCATGATTAGGGAAATCCTTCATGATGTGATAACCACCACACAGTATGAAGGGTTACTTGGCCTTTCTATTTCCTTAATTATCATTCTCTGTGGCCATAGACTTGGGATTCTCTTGTTGGTTTCTAGGTTTTTTATTTTTCCCTTTACCTTTCTTCTTGTTACCGGGTGTCTACATACTTTGGATAGCATTCACCTGGGAAAAATACGTGGGAGTAGAAGGAGCAGCAATAGAAGTAATATGTTTCTTGGCAGGCATGGCTACTAACGAGGTTTGGATTGACATAAAAACCCCATCAATAGGAGTTTCTGCGGGTGGCTTGGAAGGGTCCATGCTAGGACGAGGAGCTTGAGGGATTAGGTCATATAGAGTTTCAGATTGGGAATATACCAAGTCTAGATATTGAGCACGACTGATACCCTTCTCTTCAGTAACAACACCACCCATAGACACATCTCAAGAAATGGGAGGAAACAACAATTTTTTGAACCAATCATCTAATAGTTGGTCTTGTATGGGAGCTTTAATGAGTTGTCTCCACCTCCTCCACTCATGAATATGGTATGATATATGTGTGGAAGTATTTTGATGAATCAAGGTTAAAAGGTTCGTACCCATTTCATAACGAATGGGTAGTTGAAAGTGTGTGAGAAAAATGGTTTCCAATGAGCTAAAATCCACAAATGAATGTTGTGGAAGTTCAATGTACCACTTTGCGGCCATAGCGATCAAAGTTCACTGAAATATTCTCAAACAAATAGATTCATCCATCAAGGAGTTGGAAGAACACCATAGATAGAACGTCATGACATGATTTTTGGGATCATCTCCCTGCTTTCCATTAAGCTTCGGAATGTCTGATGGTAACTTAACTAGAATAACATGCCATGAAGGGTTATGCTGAATGGGATCATTAATCAACTTGTATAGATCAGGAAAGTCCAAAATTTCCAAGAATGGAAGTTGTCAATTAGGTTCGACATATTGGTAGTATTGATAAGGCATATGCATACTAGTATGACCATAAGTTGATTGATACACTGGATGTTAGGCTGGTCGATATGAATATGATCCCCCCAAAGATCCTCTTAAAGGGGGTGGAAATCCAGGAGGAGGGTCACCTGGAGGTGGTGAGCCTCTGGGTGGTGGTGGACTTCCAGGTGGTGGTCCCCCAGAAGGTGGACCTACAGGTGGTGGACCTCCCAAAGGTGGGCCTCCTAGTGGTGGGTCTCAATGTTAACCCAAAAAATCCCTCACTAAGCTCTCCATTACCTACACCACCCAAGGACACCACTTCACAACCCTCCATTAGACCCCCACACCCTAAAAAATGCTTAAGGATGAAGAAAAGGGCTTAAAAACCCCAAAAAGGAGCCTAAAATACTCTCCTAGGAGCTAAATCCCCCCAAAAGGGGCTAAAACCCTAAAAGGAGCTAAAATTAGGGTGAAAGGGGCTAAATCCTAGACCAAGGGATTAAAACCCTAAAACCCCAAAAAAGCTATAAAAGGAGGGTTGGGGGTCACTCTCAAAACACTTCTCCCTTGCATACTGTTATGCTGCCCATGGATGCCTTGAGACCCTTTGTCTCTCAAGCCACCCACACTCCCTCTCCTCCATCTCCATTGAGGCATAACTCCCCCATCTAAGAGAGGTGCTTCTTCAAGCTAGGGCATGGTGGCCCATTCCACCCAAAGAGAAGGTATAGCTTGTTATTTGTTGTATTTTCTTAGTAATTTCTTTGCTTTCTAATCCATGGTTTCATTTGCAGGTTTATTTCCTAACTTGTTTTGTAGGTATTTCAGTTTACTATAGCTTAATGTTTGTTTGCAGGTTATTGGAAGCGGAACCCTAACCTTTGTTTGCAGAGGGGTTCTCCATATTTCTCTTCCATCTTTGCTTTCATTGTTGTTCTTTACATTATGTTTTTCCTTTCAGTATTTCCAAAAGTAGGAACCTATCCTTATGTCCTATAGATAGAAGGGAGACATTCCTGCCCCTGTAGCAGGGAGAAATCCTTGCTACAGAACTGGCGACCATACCAAGTCGATCCCACAAGATCCCTAGTCCAGATTTTTAAAATTTCAAGTTTTTTAATTTTTTCCATAGATTTTAAAATTTTATGTCAAATTCAGTTTAGATCTAGTTTGTTTTCAGTTATTAGTGTTGCCGAAGCCTCTGCTAGGCAAATCAGAGTCATTTTCGCCACAGTACAGGTTAATATCGGTTGGATCTGACTCAGGATCATAAAAACCCCAAATACGGGGCAGGTCACACTTATCGGGCTTGAACAGGGGATGTGGGTGCACTTAATGGCCTAACAGGCGTTCCCAGGGTTTACTTAATCCCCCGAAAGGTGTGACTTCACTCAGAAACACAGACTGCGATTGTATGTGAGAACTGTGTGACCCCCTCGCTTGTTTGTGAAAACATTTTGTGACCCCCTCACCAAATTTGATCAGAAATGTGAGGTCCATCAATCAGGGGTTCAATTTTAGTTTAATAGGGGTTCAATTTTAGTTTAATAGGGACTGTCAGTGTGGCTCATCCACCTTTGTCCAACGTACTAGTTTAATTTTAGTTGCTGTTTTAATTTCCTGTAATTGCATCAACAAACAAAGTGTAAATTCAAAGTAAATTTTAATGGCTTAATTAAATGAATGTAGCTTAACTAAAATAAACCTAAAACTAACTGTCTTGCTTACCCTTCCTCCTCTACCCAATCATCAGCCTCTGGGATATTCTGGGATATGACGAAGGGAAAGCTCGTATAGACCTAGGCCCTTCATTGAATATTATTCTAAACCATTAAAACTGGATGACCTAGAAGGTAGAGGGGGTAGAGAAGGAGGGATTCTCATGGCGCTAAGTGTCCTCCCTGTTGACCAACCTTGCATCTAGGAGGTGACCCGTGGATCTATGGATGGTCTTAGTCCCATTGTGTTGAGATCCCAACACCTTCTCTTGGTTGAAAAGGAATATCAGTGTGAGGTAGTCATCTAGTTAGGCCATAAACATTCAGGGTTAAAAACTGTATTTGTTTACAAATTTATGATTACTCAAAGATTGCATACATAATGACATGAAATCCACCACAATATTCTGAATTCATAAACCATTTGCAGCTACCAAATACCAGAAAGGTAGACAAACAAATACACCATACCAAGTAATCAACCCAACTCAGTTCATGATGCTGAGAGAGCCTTAAAATTTATCAATTTACACTAAGTTCAAACAATCTGTAGTCTTGGAGGACATAAGTCCCTTACTGCTTCAACTATGGGAAGTACTCGGGCTCTGCCTAGAAACTAATTGTGAGGAGTACCACAGGAACCCCAAAGTAGTTGGCCGTTGATCGGAATTGCCAAGCGAAACGGGAAACGACCCCTTCCGATTGCATAGAGACACCTATGAGTAAAAATACAAATGCTGCCTTCTAGTAGTCTTGGTGGTAGAGTGACCACCTACATCCAATAAGAAGCCACCAAAACCAGGGTCCAAACATCATTCCCATCAGTTTGATAAACATTTAATACAATTGATCCCTCACGCTCTTCCTCACGCCTAAGAGGCGAACCACCAGAATTCGAAACACTCAACTGGCACCGTCAAAACTGGTCTCAACAATATACCACACCATCAGAATGCCACACAGCCTCTAATTCAGATTCAGACCCATATTAGTCTGAACCAGATCTCCATACTACACCATCAAGCCCCATGGCTGGTGCCAACCTGGATCCATTTTTTGGCATAACCATAGCAAGTGGACCCATGTCCACACCACAACCTATCACCAATAACCCTACAGGTGGCCCAAGCATAGTCATGCAAACTATCATCAGTTAACTGCCACCACCTATAGTGACCAGCCAAGCTGGCCCACTTGCAACACATGGGGGCAGTGGCCCTTCCACACACACTGCCCCTCCTACCACACAGGGGGGCAGTGGACCGTCCACTTACATTTCACCTACTATCATACTTGGGGGAAATGTCCCAGCCATCCATACTATCCCCCCCAGAACACTCGGGGACATTGGCCCATCCATAATGGTGCCACCGCAAGTGCCCATAGCTGTGCAGATGCATTATGCACCTGCAAATCCTACCACCATTGCAGCTCCATCCCACATCAACCTGGGGTCAAATATGCCATTCATGGCTCATCTTAACCTGCCTAATTTGGCTTGATTAACAAACGAACTATTCCACCACCCAACTTTCTGGCCACCCATGCCAACTAAGCTGCCATCAGACATCCACAAGTTTGAAGGCAAGGTAGGGGAATGTCCCCAAAACCATATTATGAAATTCCATCTATGGTGCTCATCCAAAAGCATCATAGATGATTCCATCAGGCTGAGGCTATTCCAATGCACCCTTACAGGCACTGCAGCCAAATGGTACATTGAGCTGCCACAAGCCAAGCACCATGATTTCAACTCCCTAGCCTTCATGTTCCTAAAATATTTCCAACTCCTCATCAGATATGACAAGGGGCTGGAGATCATGTTATCCTGCCATCAAAACATTGCCACTCATATAACTGACCATATCCATGAGTGGTGGCAACACCATAGCCTATGTAAAATACAACTTGACGACAGGATATTCTTGGATTGGTTCCTAAAGACCTTTCTCCCACACATAGAAAAGGACATCGCATCTGAATTTCCCTAATCCAAAGAAGAGGCCACACTAAAAGCTCAACAGTTTGACCTCATCTACGCTCAGTCTGGATACCTATACACCGTCATCCTAGACACTCCCCGCGTAGGCACCTCGTATTGCGATGCACCAGGGGCATCCCATGCTGCAAATGGAATCATAGAATCAATTTCCCAATAGCCACAACACCGACCAACACCACCTGTAGTTCCATCACAACCAAGCAACACTGCTAATGTTGCTTACCAAAACCAAGCTCTGGACTAGGCTAGAATGATGTCCCAGTCCAAAGCAACAGCTTCCTAGTTCCTACACACAACCTGTGCCACCGCAGTAGGATCAGGCTATGGCTTGGCCAACACAGCAGTATGTGGGGAAAATGCCCACATTTGTGGCACTGCCTCCCACTCAAATATACTATGCACCGCCAGTGCAAGTGGTTCAAGACCTTTCCCTCGCTCCACCCGCTCCATTGGGATAAGTGTTCGCACAACAAAATCGTCCCAACCAGCCTACCCCCAACAACCAACAAAGGAAAGCTAGAAATAATTGGCCTCAGAACCAATCCAATAACCAACCACAGGGAGGGGGTCAACAACTGAACCCTCCCAACAATGTCGCAGCAAATCGGCTAGCTCAAAACCCCCCATGACCAAACACACCAATACATAATGCCCTGTTGCACACAAACCAACCATGCACACTCTGTGATGTTTATGGGCACTACACATTCAAGTGTCCCCTCATGGGTCGAGCTAAGCAGGCCATTCATAACGAGGTTCAACAGGCTACCAACGCTGCAAATCAAGCCCAACCCAACCTAGCACCACAAGGACCTCCTCCTATGGTGCTTCAAAACCCACTACTAGTCCAAGGGTTGGTGGCAATCGCACCTGCTCCCCAACCCAATCCCAATGCTCTGGGGGCACCTCCCATGGTCGAAACAGGTGTTCACCACCTACTAGCCATGATGACTGAAGAGGTCAACATGCAAACCAGACGGAATCAGTACGATACCACCACCGAACCCGTTGACACATCAGCAGCATCAATGTCCAAAACAATCAACCTACCTCTTCAATTACCCCCATTCCCATGCCCCCCCGTACATAGGATCGCCAATAATGCCACGAATAGAGTTGCAGTCACCTATAGCATTGTGGATGATTTGGCTCAAATACCAACCGCCATGTCCGCTCTTGAGGTACTTAAAACATGCCCAATGCACCGAAAATCCTTACTAGCCACCCTTGGGGTAGTAGACCCCTCTGAATCCAAGTTGATCACATTCGACATAGAGAATGGAGAACCATGCATTCCATCGACCATCGCCTTCCAAATCCTGGTATCTATCTGAAACTTGGTTGTGCACTGGTGCATAGTAGATGAGGGGGAATCTACATGCGTTATGTCTACCCTGGTTTGGCAGAAAATGGGATCACCAATTCTACAACCATCCTCCATAACTATGCGGGCTTATGATGACCATCCCACTAAAGCCCAAGGAATCCTCCCTCATGGCCCCATGACATTAGCCAGGAAGATAGTGCTGATCGACATAGAGGTCATCAATGCTCAACTGGACTATAACCTTCTCCTCGAAAGGACTTATATGTATGCCATGAGAGAAGTCGCATCAACTGTCTTTCATCTCATGATGTTCCCCCACGAAGGAAATATTGTGACGGTTGATCAGCTCACTTATCATGATCCGCAAGGGTTAACGGCACCCGCCAACATTATCTCGACCATCACCACTATTGAGCCACAAGGGACACCTACACATGCTAATGTCGTCCCTGCAATCAACACTATGGTTGACAACACACCAGCCACTCCATTGTTGAATCTGGGCCCTGGGTTGTTTGTCGATACCAACATGACGGCTCCTTTCTCGTTAGTGTCACTGCCACCTACACAAAATGAGACTGCGGACTTGTGCATGGTCTCATCTAGCACTGCTGCACCCAAACAACAACTGCAGCCGCAGCCCTAAACACAACCACAACATCGTCCACAGCCGCAACATCACTCGCAGTAGTAGCATTATGTGCATCCACAACCACAAACACATCCCCACATGGAACCAGCAGGGAGTTATTTGGGCTCATATCCAGTCCATAAAATTCCCTTCATCTTTCCCCCACCTGGTGTCATGAGCAAATTGGTAATGGCCACTTTAAGCTTACCCAACTTTACATTGGGAATTTCAGTATGGTATCTTGATCCACCGGCTCAACCAGCAATGCTCCAAGCTATTTAAACCCTGGTGCAACCCATCACGATCGAGTATCACCCTCCACCCAGTCCGCAAAATCCAACCACCGCACCCACACCCGCACCGCCCCACCTAAAAAGGGCCAAAGGAAAGAATGCCAAAGCCACCACAGAACTGTGACAAGTCCTACCTTGCACCGTCTGTGAGCAATAGGGCCATCCAACTCAGAGTTTCCCTGAAATCCCAATGATCCATGCACATTTAGATGCCATGGATACAAATGAAAACATCCCCGTGTTTGAACTCCCAACTGTACCGATAGTTAGAAACAAGACATTGAGAACAAACCATGCTTGCACCCTCTACAGTTTGTATGGACATTACTCTCACCATTGCTAAGACCTGTCCGAATTTCGAATGGCTCCAGCTGACCTCTATCAACATCCACTTGATTCTGAGATCACCCTGATCAAAGAAGTTCACCCCCCACCTCCTTCTTCGGACACCATGTCCATTTACATGATGTCTAGTTCAACCGACCCTATTGTCTCCACCATCATCGACGATCCATCAGACCTGTCTTTTCTGTTGTTTCCCCAACCACAGCCGCAACCTCAGTTACCAGGGAAACATTGGGGTTCATTCCTGATCAACATGATCCTTTTCCTTGTTCTTTTCCTTTTCCTTTTCCTACCATCCGGGATCATGAGTAAGTCTGCCTTGGCAACCCTCAATCTACAGGATTTCATACTGGGATATCCTGTGTGGTACCTTGAACCACCTACCGTACCTCTGAGACCCCAAGATATATTGACTCATGTCCAGCCAATTGAGATGATGTTGCACCTACCTCCAGATCCATCAAAGAATCATTCTATCTCTAGGCATGCCCCTCTTCCTCCAACAGAGACTGGGGGCAAGGCCACAAAAACCATAACCAATACCATTTACATGATATTTGGCACCATTTTCCCTTCTGTCTCATCATCCATGGAAGATCCACCTGATCTATCCTGACACCACTTACACAATGATGGAGATATATGTACCCCATTCCCTTTAAACCATAGTGTGGAATCAGTTCTTCCCATAAAAGACTAGATTTCGTCATCCTGCCTTGCCAATGACCTTCATCTCAGCAAGGGAGCATACCTCTTTGATGACTCAGACAGTCGACTCTTGAAGAAGCCATGCAACAAACTCCACCTTAAGAGATTCTATGCCTGATATAACCACTATGAGTCCCTTATAGCTTAGTTTTTTCCCTTTTTGGTTTTTCAACATTTTTTTTCACCACAAGTCAGGGGTAGCACCATTAGTTGCTAATCCAAAGTCACCCAGAACCAGTTCGACACACCTCTCACATCTCCAGGCTCAAATTTACATCTCTTTATGAGACCACTGTCTCATGTTTAATAAATCAATTTCAGGACTATTTCCCACAAGTCACCTCGATTCACGAGCCATGACATAATGATACGAGTGTCTACAGACCTGTACTTGTATCACACCTCACGACCGCTACTCATGCGAGTTTTTGGGCCACCACCCATTAAGGAATGCTCATGTTTGCTTTTATTTTGTATTTTAGCACATAGTCGTCTTCCCCATCCACCACACCTTATGCGGACATCTAGACCATTGTACACAAAACAATTTATTTTTCTTGCATGTATTTGGCATATAAGTGCCCTGTACTTGCACTCACATCGCATGTAGTCAATTCCATCCACCGCAACACACACATGCTCTCCTGACCTCTGTCCGAGAGCCACCTCAGTTTGCATGCCTCTGTCACACCAACTTGCAAACCATTGCTGCAATCTATCCCGCACATGTATTGGTATGTTTGAGAGCCTTCTACTCCATTCATACTGCGTGGATGACCTTTGGACCACTTCCCACCGTCCTGACATGGGGCACCACCTGTGCCACCGCAATCGGTTGACCGCACTAGAGTTTTGTTTAAGCTCTTTTCTGACTCCTAAAAACAATGAAAAGATATCTAAGCACAACTACTTCCTTTCCCACTCGCTAAAGTATAGGAAAGGGCATCTACATCATCTCATTTACCTCCTTTTGCGGACCATGTAGACCATCAATTGAAAAGGACTTCCTTGGCGTATTCAAGCCAAGACCGTTCCCATCTGCATACTTTTATGCTTTCTCAGGCAGAGGGGCTGCACTTTATGAAAATTTTTACCATGGGTTGTCGTTAAGCTCTTTTCTAGCCTTCTCATCAAGAAACGATTTCTGATCAAACTTGGTTTTGTTCATGCTTGTAAAAGTATTTGAATGATCGTCTAGTCAGTATAGGTTTAACCTTTTCTGGCCTGATTGGACTACCGATGGTAAATAAGTCTCTCATCCCCTATAGGATGGGTGAGCTATCCTATGTATACTTTTATCCTTTTTCAGGCACAGGAGACTACCAATGAAATAGAGCCCCCACTGGAGTCTTCTTTGTGCTTTCAAACTCTCTAAAATTGAAAGCACCATCGAGCATTTACCTTCTCGGGCTCGCCAAAAATCCATGAGATCGTACCATAATGGTGTCCCTAGACACCACCCCACAGAAAACAGTTTGGCAGCATTCCCCCTTTGGGTTGCCTCTGTTCAGAGTACTCTACAATTTTTTTTCCTTGGATCCCATCAATATCAAAAGTGTCCACTTCTTCCAAGTATTTCCCAACTGCAGTGACATTCCCGGTATTAAAGGTATGATCCCATTCCCATGAGTCAAGTTTCATTTGCTGACTAGTCTTCCCTATCATCATACTCTAAACAAAGGAAGTTTCAATCTACCACACTCCCCCTGCCCCTGTTCAATTCTTTCCCTCCCCCCCCCCATTCAGTGGGTCAGTCCGTAGATTGTCTCACACCTTTCGGTTATCTCCCTCGCGCTCCTGGTCAAAGAAACATCATTTCCTTGACTAGGGGCAGGTCTCCCTCTGTTGACAACAACACATATATTCTAGAGGATATACCTAGAGGTCCCTGTATCCTAGTTTCATTAACCTCATTGATGAGTTCCTTGGACCACTTGAGAGGAGTCCTTAGTGCCTCTTGGGATGGTTGTTTCTCACGTGCTGAACTCCAACTACATCATCGCACCATTGATATTCGTACAGGGTTTGGTCCACACAGTACTTGGTCAAAGACCCTAGATGTCACCTGACTCTAGCACATTGATGAGTCTATTCAAGGGACCTAAACAGGTTATGTACCTTGTGATTTATGGGTTGTGTTGGAGACAGTGTTCAGAAGCCCCAGCAGTGCTTCTATATAGATTTATGATTGATGTAGCATACTTGTACCATAGAGACTCTGACTCTCAATCAATGAGTCCATACAACTATGTATCGTTCCAGATCCAACAAACCATCAGTCGTGAAGATATAACATTCCATGAGAATTCCATGGGTTTAATGTACGAGATCAGTATTGTATTTAGCCTCACATTGAGGCAACCATTATTGTATCATTAGTTGTATATGATCGACTCTTGTATTTTACAGCATAGATCAAATTATTCTTTTGACATTGTCACAAGCATGGGGATGCCCACCTCGTCCATATACATGTCACACATTGTTTGTATTTCACCCATTGATGGGAACCATATTAATACAAAAACCAAAAGCCACCATACCCCAGCCTCGAAAGCACCACCTCACCGTAGCAAATCCTATGATGTTCATCGGCCATACGATGAGCTCCTGCCCTCACACATCAAGGGGAAATCTATTAACCCAAAAAATCCCTCACTAAGCTCTCCATGACCTACACCATCCAAGGACACCACTTCACGACCCTCCATTAGACCCCCACACCCTAAAAAATGCTTAAGGATGAAGAAAAGGGTTTAAAAAACCCAAAAAGGAGCCTAAAATACTCTCTTAGGAGCTAAAGCCCCCAAAAAGGGGCTAAAACCCTAAAATGAGCTAAAATTAGAGAAGAAGGGGCTAAAAGCCCAAAAAAAGGGGCTAATGCCTAGACCAAGGGCTTAAAACCCTTAAACCCCCAAAAAGCTATAAAAGGAGGGTGGGGGATCGCTCTCAAAACACTTCTCCCTTGCATACTGTTATGCTGCCCATGGATTCCTTGAGACCCTTTGTCTCTCAAGCCACCCACACTCCCTCTCCTCCATCTCCATTGAGACATAGCTCCCCCATCCAAGAGAGGTGTTTCTTCATGCTAGGGCATGGTGGCCCATTCCACACAAAGAGAAGGTATAGCTTGTTATTTGTTGTATTTTCTTAGAAATTTATTTTCTTTCTAATCCATGGTTTCATTTGCAGGTTTATTTCCTAACTTGTTTTGTAGGTATTTCGGTTTACTGTAGCTTAATGTTTGTTTGCAGGTTATTGGAAGTGGAACCCTAACCTTTGTTTGCAGAGGGGTTCTCCATATTTCTCTTCCATCTTTGCTTTCATTGCTATTCTTTACATTCTGTTTTTCCTTTCAGTGTTTCCACAAGCAAGAAGCTACCCTTCTGTTTATAGACAGAAGGGAGCCATTCCTGCCCCTGTAGCAAGGAGAAATCCCTGCTACACTTAGTATGGTGGTCCTTATGTTGGTGGTCCATTGGGTGGTGGTCCTCCATAAGGTGGACCTCCACTGGGTGGGCCTCCACTGGGTGGGCCCCTTCTAGGTGGGCCTCTTCTAGGTGGTCCTACAAAGGGTTGGCCACCATAAGGTGGCCTTCCAAAACCTCCATCAATATTAATAGGTATTCCTCCCACTGCCAGTATGTAGGACCAATTAGGTTTCCCCCATGACGTAAACATGTTTCCAGGGTAAGGGATTCCAAGATACATAGCCCGTATATATGTAGGTTAATAATCCATACCTCCTATAGGTGGTTGATTTCCTTGGTAAACATATCCCCAAGAAGATTTATTGAATGTAGGTTGTACCCCTGAGGGTTGAACTGAACTTGGCGGAGGGCTTACCATATTGGTTTTGGTGGGAGGAACAACCACTATTGGTTGTCCTACAGTAGGGGTATGTCTAACACTAGGAGTAACTTCACTAAATACAGACACAACTTGAGCTGTGGGTTTCCCCCTAGTGTTGGAAGATACAGATACCACTTGAGCTGAGGATTTCCCCTAAGCTACAGAGGGTATGGGAGGACTACTAATAGACCCAAGATTGGAAACTGCTAGAGCAGGGTTGGAGGTCTAACCCGGATAATGAGTAGTCACACCATGAGCTGATGATACATCAGGAGCATCCAAAGACAAGGAAAGTGAATGATATCTAGAAGGAAAAGGTTCTAAAAGACGGGGTAAAAGAGAAGATATAGGTTCTTTATGCGGAACAGGTGTAGAAATGATTTTTTCAAGGTTATCATGAATGTTTTGTAAACGGTCAAAATATGGTTGAAACCTTCTACACAATTCCTCACATTTTTTAGAACCTATGGGAGGATTTACAAAAGAAGGTATGGTAACCCCAAATTTGGAAAAGGCTTGAACCATAGAAGCTCTCCAAAAAGGAGCATTAGGGCCATATTCTGTCTCAGTAGGACTATCAGCATGACCTTCCATTGGAAAATGAAAGGCGGTTTCAGCCGCAGGAGGCTGTTCAACCAAGGGATTAGTGTAAGTGGTAAAGTTTTCTCCACCTTCCACACCTAGGCTTCCTTCCACATGGGAGTTAGTTGCAACACCTCGATTTGTGGCTTCCATTGGGATCACCCCTGTGATAGGAGGAAAGTCAGGTGGTAAGCCCTAGTTTCTTCTCGATTGCCTCAACTAAAACTCAGCTAGATTGTAAGGTCACTAAAACCTAACCTAGGGTTTCAAAACTAGAAAAATAACATAAAATTTCTCCTACACAAAGATAAAGTCCACAATCAAACTGAAGTGACAAGAGGGGCTGATGCAAGCTGGTTCCTCACAAGGATTGTCAAGTTTTTACAACTCGCTATATACCCCAAGGTCCAACAGTAAAACGTGGTGAGTAGGATCAGCCGTCCCTCATTTGAATACCTAACTACCTAGATGGAACGTGTGTAGTAATCTTCCTGAGTGTTGTTCTCATTGTATTACACCAACAATATGTCCAAACGGGATTTTCTCAGATGGTTTCAGGTATCCTAGAAGGGCCTCCCGATATACACAAGGTACGTGGGAGTTCAAATTTGTAGTAGTGCTGTCTAATGTAGAACTGTTCAAAAGAGGCCTTCTGATATACAATCGATTACGTGAAGTACCTTTCGATATAACTCAAGGGTGTGTGAAAGGTCGTTTTATATACCGATGGTACGTGGAAGAATGGTGGAGTTCTTGGATTTCAGTGCAACAAATAAATGCCATCTCCTACATTTTATGATGTCGAAACACGTCTCTAACCTATCACTCAAGTTACTAATATTTTTAACCTAAATCTACCGTTAATTTTAGGTTGAACAGTTAGGTGAATGCATGGAGTAATGACATAAAATTAAAACTATGCAATTATGATATGCATTTTTTTCACTTTACCTTTCAAATTATGCCCTACTTATAGGAAGGAGAGAGTGTTTTTCTTTTTCAATTTCGTCTTGAAACCAAAATTTTCCCAAACAGTCTCACTAAACAAATCTTTTAGAGAATGCAAACAAACAACACACTTATAATCTGATCTTTGAAAGCAAGAAATGAAGTGAGATCTCTTTTCCTAAAAAGAAATACAATAATGCTCAAAGGCACACTAAGTACTTTTTCAATTTTCTTCAAAAAAGGAAATATCTAAGTTAAAACTATGATATATTTTTTATTTTGACGAGATAATAGTGTACGAAAAGAAAGAAGAACATGGATATATGAAAGCTTATGAGGCTAGTCAAGGATTAAATAATTTGTGTTTAAGAAAAATTATAATCAAATCTCAACAAAAAAATTTCTTTTAAAAGCAAAAAGAAGTCTTTCATAAACTAATGAAGAAAGAAAGAAAAAAACCAAATATCAAGTCTTCCTTTTTAGGTTATCAAGTAGTAAAAAGAGATCTAACTGAACTAAACTTCCAAGCACTCCTTTCAAAAATGAAAACAAAAAATACAAGCAATCAAACTGAAGAGTGTGACCTATATTTTTGAATTTAACAAAGCAAACTTTTACCACATATAGACTTTGAATCTAACTATTCAAATCTCTGAAAAGAATCCCAAACACACACGGAATAGAAAGAAAAAATCAAACAAAGCTTTGAAATGACAACCATGTAGAAGGCCTACTTGGCACCGCTTGAGGAGAGTTAGTGACAGAGAGGTCTTTCTTGGCACCACTTCTCTCCCACTATCACAGAGCGGTGGAACCACTTACTGATTACTGTGCACAGGTGGTAGCACCGTTTCTGATCCACTATGCATGTGTGGTGTCGTTGTAGATATCAAAATAAAATGATGGCAAAAAAGAGAAATTAAGTTACTGTAAAATTGACATAAAATCATGAATTTGATAGGAATATGAAGTACAAAAAGAAATAATGACTCAAATCTTATCATATTTGGTTATATCGAACCAAGATCTCACTAGATAAGCTAGTATATCTGATCAATGAAAGGTTGGAGCTTGGATTTCAGACAAGAATTTGAAGACCAAGGAAGATCAGGTGTGCTGAAATCTCTTCCCCAGCGGAGTCACTAGATTTGATTCTAGGAAAAATGCACCTCTTGCAGACAAGAGTTGTTCCTCTAGTCTGAATGGTTTAGATCTAGAAAAAACGAGTTACAACATAGATGGAAGCCTTACCCTAGAAGTTTCAGAGATATGAAATGAGTCCTTTTATAGAGTGATGTAGTTTTTTCCTATGGTGATCGATATTCATGGATGTACCTGTACAATCACATCAAAACAATAAAACAAGATTAAAGGCACTAGAATATAATACAAAATTCTATGTCAGTGAGTAAGGAATCCAGCAGTAAAATACATGATTACAACATAACATATTTTACGGGAAAGGAACCAACTTTACATTAAAGATGAATAAGAAAGCTTACAACCTTCGACTTAGTGTTGTGATTATCCTTCACATGCCAATGCCTTGTCCTTAAAAGCTCCAGCTTGCTCCTTCTATTCTCACCCTATATTTGGCTAGAACCTTAGTGCAATAGCATAAATTTTCTGTCTCTCAACCATGGGAATGAACAAGGTTTTATAGGCCTTAAGAGGATAGGGATTGTTGAGTAAATGGTGGGTGAGGTGGAAGGGAGATCCCAAAAGGATGGATATCGAGTCCAAGTGGTAATTAGGAGTAGGGATGAGGGTTCCATGAAGTTTTCCTTTGATAAGCTACGTGGAACCTTCTCTTTTTCACTTTTTACCTCGGGCACCGTTTTTCTTCCACTATGACAAAGCGATGGCAGGGTGGAACCACGCCTTGAACAAGGGGAATAAGCGGTGGAACCGCCTACTGTCAAGAGATGTTAGGAATTACTGAAGTAGGTAATTCCCATGCCTTAAGGGAAAATGTGGTGCTAGACTTTTATATGTAAAACTAAAGTCTAGGCCAGCATTTCACTTCACAATTTGGGATTTCAGGGCAATTGCTGATGTTTGGGACCTCAACACATGATGGTGATGAGATTTATGTGTAACACTTACACATACCAGACCTGATTTGTATTATGTTGTTAATGTTGTAGCAAGGTATATGCAAAAACCAAATGAGGTCCATTGGAAGGAATCCAAAATAATCCTCCAATATGTCCAGGGAACAAAGAGTTTCGGGGTACACTATACAACTAGTTCTTTACTTGAACTAGTTGTATTTTTTGAGTTGGATTGGGCTGGAGATCCCACTGACATAAATTCCACTTCAAATTTTTTTTTAATTGTTACTGAAGGTCCCATTTTATGGTATATTGAAAAACAACACACAAATTCTCTTTCTTCAGCAAAGGCCGAATACAGGGGAGCAGTGAATGCAGCCACACAATGTGTTTGGTTGCAAGGAATTATTCAAGAGTTTGGTGTTGTATTTGATTCTCCTACCAAAAATTGGGTGGATAATCAAATTTCCATAAATATATATAATGATAAATTTCATAGGAAGAGAACAAATCACATAGACATCCATATGCACTACATCTAGGGCTTAGTGCATGACAGGGTGATTTCCTTACAGTATTGCCCATCCATCGAGCAAACTGCTGACATATTCACCAAGGATTTTATTGATAAAAACTTAACATACTTGAGAAAATTTCTTGGAATGAGTGATGGATGGTGATTGCATCCATTCACTTATAGGTTTTCATCCCCATGTCCATTTTATAGGGGAGGTTTTGTCCCATGAGGTTTTCCTCTTTTCCTCATTTTTAAATGGAGGTGACTTGAGCATTTGTTGCCAAGGACTCCCATAAAATTTTGATGAGTTATACTAAGTTATGGTTAAAGGGGGGTGTTATAAAAGTAATACAACACTTAATACATTATTCTAAATCCATAGTCAATTTTATTTTCATTTATGCAATGATATGCTATGCCTTAGGCTTAGGGAAGTTAGTCCATCATAATAACCAGATATTTTGATTCTTTCAGACCTACAGGAGCACTCTAGTTTATTCAAAATCCACATGTGCACCATTATTTATTGCAAGCACACTCCCATTCATTGAATTAGGGAATTGTGGTTGAATAGGAGCGGTAGGGGTGGTCTTAGCCCAATTTTTGGACTGTTGGAGCATTTAATACCCACCTTGAGCCTCCCACTCACCTTAGTTCACACACCGACACATGACAAGGAGTTATAATTTCTCCAACATGTCTCATCCACGTCCACACCTCCATTCATGACTATTTGGGCTGATTTGGAGTGAGTTTCTCCCACCTAGGGGGATTGAGGCAAATTTGGACAATTTTACATGTACACTCATTTTTTGGCTTCCTAAGCCTCACAAATTTAATGAGATGTAATATAAACCTGTTCTAAACATATTCACATGTTAGACAGTCAAATAATATCCATTTTTTGTTCACACTGTGTATGTAAAATTGTTCCTTCTTTATGTTTTTTTGTTGGATTTTCCAAGTAATTTTATTTGTGTGATTCTCTTAGGATCCTAGATCTTGCTATAGATCAAAATTATCACAAGTTTTCATTGAATTCTCACTTGATCTAATACTTATGTAATTTCTTGATTTTATTTTCAACCATCTATGTTCTTGATGGTATATAATTCCCATCTATATGTCTTGTGGATTTTACATAAGTTAAGAAAAATTATGTTGAGTGATCAACGTAATCATAATTAAAGAATATAAGTATTTTTTTAATGTTTTATTTATATTCATTTATTGCATGTATCTTTATGCACCTAGGGTAGAACATAGGCAAGGCTTTCTCATCTTCCTCTTGCTTCTTATTAACCTACATGTAAGGACACCACCTCAACAAAGATGCGTCCCCAATAGTGACCTATGGCCCAATAAATGGGTTATGATCCCCCACCCCCCAATAAAATGTTATGTCCTAATACCATTGCTTTTCACATGAAACCATCAAACATGTATTGAGAACCACCCTTGGTAATTTAAACCTCAAAATACTAACAATATCACACTCAAAACCCAAAATTCATTATGGAGAGAATGTATCTTAGTTTAGGGACCCATACAGGGACAATGAGAACCTTACATAAATGTTTAGTGTGAGATTCTATATATGGACCTATATTAAGGAATGGGCCTTTACAACCATCCCTAGTTTGTGTTGTTGCTGCAACCACTACCCCAATTATTTTTTGATTTTGGGGCCCCCCTTGAATTTTCAGCTTTTATGCTACCCTGGGTAATTTTTTCTCTCTGAGAAATTTTTCATGACTTAGTCTATTTTTTTTTTCACGATTGTGAAACCATTTTTGAAAATCGGGTTTTTCACCCGACACATCAGTTGAACTCATCAAATCAGGCCGACGTGTCGGAGGATCTCATGCTTTTCATTTGATTTATTGCTTGCTTTTATCATGTTTGGGAAATCATGGTTGAGTTTGTCGATACATCGGTGAAACTCAAGTCTTGGAGTCAATCTTCTTAGTGAATTTTTCTTTTTATTCCCAACAATTTGTTTGAATATCTTGGAGAAGCACCCCTCAGGAGTTTCATTTTTTTTACCAATGGTATCAGGCCAACTCGGAGAGTTGAGCTGATCCGATCGGAGGAGATTTATCTTCTTATCCGCCAGCTTCTTGTGGGGAGGTTTTTGGAAGTTCAGCCACGAACCTTTCAGGAGCGTATTTTGATGGCATAGACATGACTCATATTCATCAACCAATACATTTAGATGCATTGATCATTTACAACCGATGACCTTTTAGAAGTTTTAGCCGATAGAATCAATGGGGGTTCTTTATTGAGTTGTCGCAATGGCAATCAAAAGAACTCCAGTTGTGGAGCCGATGCCATTGTTGGAGAACTTGTGTTTCATTATCAATGAGGTTTTAAGGCTCCTACCAATTGTCTGATCCTCAGTAAGGGGGTTGATTTCTATCCAATAAGGTTGTAACCTCTCCATGAGGTCACTCGACACTTGCACTCTTCGTTTTGTTTTTTGATTTGAATGATCTTTCCTATGAAGGTTTTTTAACTTTGGTGAAAATGACATTTTTCTCTTATGGGTCATTTAATCACCCATCCACTGCATTTAATGTTGATCACATCATTTTATTTTTAACCCTCGGGAGGTCTATTTACGATTATCACCATTGTCATTTGGGAGCACTCCGAGCTATCGATCGCTACCCGAACTTCGCCAACTGTCGTAAGTTGTTTTCTCACCAATCGTCGAGCTACCAATTGCCAGGTAGGATTCTATTGGAAATGGATTGGGGTAAGTTGCATAGCATCACGGATACTGTTTAAGCTCAGAAGACACCGCGCAAGGTGGAAGATGGACTACTTTTGAATATTTTGTCAGTTTTTGTACTTTTGGACCATATTTTGTGGACATTGGTTATTAGTTAGGAAATTAGTGAGGAGTTAGTTAGAAGTGGACCATGAATGTAAAGGAGCAAGGCTATAAACAGAATAATTTTAATTGTGATGGATATATATGTTTTTGGGAATGTTGTTAGATACAAGGTTTTAGACCCAGTGTTGATGTGATCAGGGGGGAATGAAGAGATGAATTGTTATCTGTTTTAATCCTTGGTTGATTGCACAGAAGTAATATGATAAGACAGATGTTGACCTAAATCATTTTTATCTTCTCTTATATTTTTCTGTCTTTCCATTCCTGCAAATTTGATGAAGAATGCTAAGTGAATATGAAATATGGATCTATGATGCGATGTTTAATAATTATGAATGTTGTTATATTTTTAGATATGTTTCATACTGGTAGATCTGTTATAGTTATGAATGAATGATGTGCAATAATGAATGATTATGTTAAAGAATTTCATATGATTTGGTCATTAAGATAATGAATCGTCGATGCCCTAATCCTCTTCTATACTGCGAAAACTTGGTTTCGATAACCCTCCCTTAAACATATCGGGTGAGAATTCATCCACTCTGTGGATGTTGTTGGACAGGGTAAAACCTTTCTAGGCTAATGCTTAGGGAGATCACCGAGGGTTGAGTTTTGATAGAGTGGGACCCCTGTCGACTGGGTTTTGTTGGTTGAGGTTTGAGCCAACAAATGGTTCCATTTTCGAGACCTTGTTGTGACTGAGAGGAGGGTATTTGTAATTCAACATGATCAGAAACTCAAGAGTGGATGCGGCATTCGACATGACCAGAAATTCAAGATTGTTTTGATCAGAAGATGTAACAATTTGCTGAAGCATAAAATTAGAACCTTGTATTTACAATAGACAATTTTTTGGATAATTACATACATGAAGGTCCTCATGATTATTTTTTCTGTGATTTTACCATCATACTGTATGAGTGGTTGGCACAATTCACATAGAAGAAGAAACATTTCCAAGGAGGAGAACCAACATCCTAGATCCCTGAATTGATCCAGGAGCTGCAAGAGACTGACAACAGAGCGTCATGAGTTGTTGAGTTCTAGTTGGATAGTATCCTAGAAGGACACATCACTGAGTTCGTAGTCAACACTACTAAGTATTACAACAAAGTAGAAAGGGAATTCTTAAACAGACCCATAGGTAGGTTCCGATTATCACTCCAATTGTCAATTAAAATGCTTGTATGTGAAAAGGGTATACTGAAGATGCACCTAGAGTAGTATAACTTTGGTGTGTGGAGGCGGTGGATACTGTGACTAAAGGGGGGAGATGAATGGGAAGATAAGGGGTAGATGGGTGTAAGTTTCAACAAGGATGTGAGGGAAGTCGAGGAAGAAAGTGGTTGTACAAGGGGAGAAGCAACGTTTCGATAAGAGAAGAGGCAGAGGACAGGGGAAGGTCTTGCTGCGATCAAAATTAAAAATTGTGAAGGAAAACCACATGGGACGAAGAAATCCTATAGTGGTGAAGACGATGACTAGACCCAGACTAAGCCCGGGATAGAAACAAGATAAAACCCTAGTAGTAATGTACCCACACCTCTATGCACCACTTTAAATTTTGGGAGAGACATAAGTTCCACATCAACTTGTCCGACGTATCAACAACAATCTAGTATTAGGTCAGCATCGACAGGAAGAAGGCCAAGGATGGAGGACGATGAAACAAAGTTATCGTTGATTCATGGGAATGGGACTGACGATCCTGAGCAGTATTGGTTTCTTTCTGAAGTAGTATGGAATGTTAGACAAGCCACAGATGATGATGTCAAGAAGGTCCAACTGGCTCCTACTCTTTGGGGTCGTGCGCTAGATTGGTACATGAAATTTATACAGGTTCCTATGGGGACCCCTGCAAAAAAATTGAATGAATTTCAGAAGGGATTGATTGAAGAATTCTAGAAGCCTAAATCAGATGAGAAATACATTACCGAGTTGAAATAGATCAAGTCATTTCTAAATGAGACTGTTTGGGATTTTGATCAAATATTTAAGACATTGATGGCACGAGTCAACTTTGATATCAATGATGTTCAACATAAGAGTGGTTTATTGCAACCTTGGTACCTCATATCCGACAACCACTAATGTATCAGAATATTCTGACATAGAGTAAGGCTCTGGAGATCACAATGAAGTTAGAAGCTTCACCTGTTGGAGAGAATGTAGTTAGTATGAATTAAATCCATGCATAGCTAGAAAATTTGACGCTTCAGTTACAAGACATCAAGAAGGAGAAAGAGGATCGCGATGATATTTATTGCACTCAGTTTCATGCAGACGGACACACCAAAGATAACTGCCCCAGTTGCTGAAATTATTTGGTCTCAGGAGCACTGAACCCATTGAGTTGTAGTAGTGTACCATGGTGTCTCATATGTAAATTCTATGGGCACTGACACGAAGAGTGTAGATACAAGCAGAAGATAGTGTCAAAAACATCCAACCTATATTGTTCCTTTTGTAGATTGGTGGGGCATGAACACAAAGACTATCATGCATATGATCTGTTGTAGGAAAGAATGCATGATTCATACTTTGTGAAGGGTGAATATCATCACATAGTACAACAACCACAGCTGCATACCCATATGGTAAACTCTTGACCCCAACTGCAGTATACACCATCGCCGCAAATCCAATTCATACCATCGCATACGTAGCCACATTTTGCACCACAGCCGCAGTACAATCAAATGGAGATACCTTAGCTGCAACCATAGCATGTTCAAGCTATAGAGTATGTTTAGAAGTATCCAAATCCCTTGCCACAATAGATGGCCTAGTCATAGTATCAGCAACAGGGAGTATTTCACGGAGTATTTCAAGGAAGAGGAGGAGGATGAGGTCGCGGATCAGTCCAGTGTTATAATTGTGGGGTATTTGGACACTACCAGAGGGACAGTCCACATTTGTAGTGCTCATGTACATATTGCACAGTGATCAATCATACTGTCGAAAAATTCCCACACTTAATCGCAAGATCGCAGGCTGGTAACATTCCTCAATTGCAGAGCCTGAATCAGTTGCAAAACTAGAACCAGTTGCAGAACCAGGCCTAGAATCAAGTTCCAATACAAAATCAAATTGTGAACCAACCTATGAACCCTCCATTGAACCCCAATCTACCGCTGAATCAAAATCCATTGATGAAATAGAACCAGGGGTCTACGATCGTGACGGTCTCAATAGAGCCCAGAACAGAGGTTGTTGATGTTGCCGTGATCACCCAGGTAGGAGCCACAATAGGAGAAGATGGCCCCCATCTACAGATTCAATTGGTTGGATAGAAGAAGGTTCCATTTGACATTGCAACTGAAAAGGAGACACTTTTTGGAGCCTGGGATGCGATGAAAAGAAATATTGGTAAGTCACCTGTCTATGAAATTCCTTCTGCTTTTGATTCTTCATTGTAGAAATGACCATCAAGGAAGCATGGTACCTTGCAACACTTCTTTGAGAGTTTATTATCACTAGAAATAGATCCATATGCTTTAGTCGAGATTGAAAATTCGTTGCACCGCTCGGGTAAGGAATGAAAGGATTCTGCGGTGAACTCTTTACACAAGAAAAAAGATAGACAAGGAGATGCATATGAATATTCATATTGGAGACTATGAATTCGAATCGGTCATTTTGGATCTGGGGTCCAATTTGAACATATTAACAAAGAAAACTTGGCAGAAGATGGGGAGGATGACATCAGGTTGGTCCCATGTGAAGCTGTGATTAGCTAATAAGGAGAAGGTGCAACCAATCGAACGAGTATCCAACCTAGTTGTGGATGTTGAAGGCATGAAAACTTATGCTGACTTTGATGTGATTGAAGTTGTTAATGGTGAAGGCTCCTATCCTACACTATTGGGGGTTGGATGGGCTAATGATAGCATGACAGTCATTAACTTCAAAAAGCAGATGATGACTTTTGAGAACCAAGACATTAGAGTCATTGCACCTATGGATCCTAATGAAGGTAGGCAATACATTAAACCAGTAAAGGATGAAGTTGTCAAGGGATGGGATCACACTTACAACATCTATGAGTATTGTATACACCCCACTACTGAAGGAGAAATTAGTTGGTGTAGTGCTAGTTCTGCGTCTTCTAATTCCGAGGATGCACTAGAAAATTGGAAAAATCGCATGCATGAGGTGTCATTTAGGAAGCACAGTTGATCACGCAGTTGCTATGCCATGTCGCAACTGAGATTGTAGAATTAATGATTTATGAATGGATTCCTAAACTTTCTGCATTCTTAATAGAATTTGAAGAAAAGGTCTTGAAACCGCTACGATTGTTTGCAATCAAGGAAGCACTCAAGGCTACTCCACCACGATGGTGGGAAACTCATAAAAATACAATTACTGGATGGGCATTGTGTCGACGCTTGATGACAGTTCGCTTTGGAAACACAGAGGTGTACCGCACTAGGAAGTATGATGGAAAGAATGACCCTAGTAGCAATTTGATGGAATGACAAGCATTGTGGGCATTACGACCAAAGGATGAATGGCTCCATGCCTTTATTCACACCCTAGATGAAATTCCAATATCCTAGTATGTATCAACGGAGCTGCGTAGAGAAATAACCACTTGGGAGGAGCTGACAGTTTGCTTTGCACATACTTTTAGTTTCACAGATGTTAATCTAGATGTCAACAATGCACTTCAAATCATTCGGGACGTGGTTCTAAAAGTTGTACCAATCTTATATCCTGCGTATCCACATGCGCATTGCCATATGCATTCAATGATGGAATGCTATAATGTATCAGGTGAACTTGAAGATGATGATGAGCTATGAAATATGAATATTTTGGATAAATAAGGGAGTAGGGATGTCGCAGCACCAGATAGGGCCAATTGATTCCATGATCCAGCCATTGAATATCATAAAGTTTAACATTAGGACAGAAGAGAACCCAAAATTTGCAAGTGTTGGGGACTATTGGGATCAGGAGACCATGGAAAAAATCATAGACCTACTACATGAATTTCAAGATCTCTTTCCAACAAAGTTTTTTAGAAATGAAGGGTATACTAGGTGATCTAGGAGAGATGAAGATTCCATTAAAGCCAGATGTGAAACTAGTAATACAGAGGCTGTATCGATTGAATCCATGATACAAAGAAATATTCAAGCCTGAACTTGACCATATGTTGGACACTGGAATCATTAAGCCAATGGAAGAATCATAATGGATCAGTCCCATGGTGGTTTAAGACAAGAAAACAGGTGAAGTTTGTGTAGAAATTCAGGCCAGCAGTAGATTAATTTTACCCACAACAATTATCAATTGATCATGCAAAATTGCTAACAATGGAGACTGAATATGGAGCTGTAACACAAAATTATATTAACTGAGTGGACAATATCCAACCCTGTAATAACATAGGTTGCTGAATATATAGAATACATCAAGAGATCGAATGCATAAGGAGGCATCCAAAACTAGCATAAAGCAGGCTTACCCAAAATAGGCAAATCCCCCATAGGTGTAAAAAGTTGATCCCAAATCTGTCATGAGGCTCACGAATTGGCAAGGGTGCATGGGCAAGCTAATGAGTGATGGAATGGCAGCTCATACATGCTTTTTCATGGAGGAAAGAGTGGAGGATGAAAGGGGCAAAAAATAAGTTCACCTCACCTAGTCTTGCTTTCCTATGTGCCTTAAAACAATGAAAAAGCAAGCAATAAAGCAGA
>LPNX010749121.1:84214-94320 GCA_001517045.1 Pseudotsuga menziesii | reverse complement strand
TTTGGGGGGTGTTTTTGGTGTTTTTTTTGCAAAAATCATCGTTTTTATGGGTAGAGTTCTCATTCATAGTATATAGTTCTCGTTTCATAGTATAAGTGGTTAGATGAGAGGAGAGGACATCAAATCGAGAATGAGCTGATCTCCTTGAGTCCTAGTAGCTTTGAATCCTTGCAACTCTATTTTTCCAAGTTTAAAGCCCTTGTTTTGCAGCTAAAACAGTGTGGGATCGAAAAGAAGGAAGAGCAACTAGTTTTAGCCATACTCTCGAAGCTTGGCCCTGACTATTCAATGTTTGTTTCGACCTTCCATGCCACCAAGTTGATATCTCGAGCCTGGAAGACGCCTAAGCTTGCAAAGTTCATGGAATCCCTCACATAGGAACAAGATAAGTTGGTGATGATGGGCACCATCAAACCTTCCAAAGACCAAGCTTTGGTTGCTGGAGATTCAAAGGTGGATTCAAAAAGCAAGAAAAAAGATAAAAATCCACTTGAGCAAAAGAGAGACAAGAACAAGTCTCAATAGGAGCCCCAAGGTTCCAAGAAGAACTTCCAGAAGAAGAAAAACAAAGTAGAAATGAGCAAGTGTGCATACTACAATAAGGGCTATTATCGTAAGAGCTCTTTTATGAAGAATCAAATTAACATGTTGACCCAACTCCTAGAGAATATATCCCTTCCTGATTGCTCAAAGAGGAGGGAAGGAGGATCAAATTCAGAGGACAGAGAGAGAGTAAATGCCTTGGTTGCTAGCACATCAAGCTCACCTAGCTTCATCATAGACTCTGGAGCTTCTAGACATATGGTTTCAAAAAAAGAGGCATTCTCCTCTCTTGACATGTCGAAAGGTCCACCAATAGTTTTTGGAGATGACTCTCTCACTGACATTTTTGGGAAAGGAAGGATTGATCTTGACCATGGTAAGTTCAATAATGTGTTGTATGTTCTAGGTCTTGCCTCTAATCTCTTATCAGTGTATCAGATGACTCACACTGGGTCTCCAAAGAAGGTAATCTTCTCCCCTGATGATGTTGAAATCACTAATATTTCGAATGGTAAAGTCATAGCAAAAGGTATTGTTGATCACACTTCGAAGGTATACATGTTTTCCCATTTTCTATCCTACTCAAATCCCTCTACTCTTCTGATTCATGCTAATGAGGCAAGCAAGCTTTGGCATGAAATATTTGGCCATCTTAACTACAAGTATCTTTCTTATTTGAGTGAAAAAGATATGTTCATAGGGTTACCAAAGATCAATTTTTCCAAGGGAGTCTGTCAGGGTTGTATCCTAGGAAAACACCCAGAGTACAAATATGAGAGAGCTAGTCATGAGAGAACCTCTGCACCTCTTGAGTTGATCCATAGTGACATTGCTGGTCCATTTCCTCATATGTCCATGATTCAAGCCAAATATGCACTGACCTTCATAGATGAATTTTCCAAGTATTGTTGGGTTTACTTCCTAAAGCATAAGTCTAAATTTTTTGACCTCTTCAAAGTCTTTAAAGCCTTGGTTGAAAACTAGTCTGGGAGGAAACTCAAGATCCTCAAATATGACAATGGTGGTGAGTATTTCAAGTCTAAGTTCATTCAGTATTGTAAATATGCAGGTATTCAGATGCGGCATTTGATTCCTTACACACCTCAACAAAATGGTGTTGCTGAGAGAAAGAATAGGTCACTGAAGGAGATGGCAACCTGCATGATGGAGGCTAAGACTTTGCCACCAAAGTTTTGGGCCAAGGCTATAAATTGTGCATCCTACATTCAGAATAGGGTGCCTCATAAGCAGTTTGATGTTATGACTCCTTTAGAAGCTTGGAGTGGGCACAAGCCAGATGTGACCCATTTCAGGATTTTTGGCTCAAAGGCTTGGGCTAGAATTCCAACTAAAAAGAGAAAGGCTTTGTAGCCCCAAAGCCAAGACTGCCTATTTGTTGGGTATTCTGAATATTCAAAAGGGTACAAGCTAATCAACTTGAGCACTAACAAATCTTTCATTGAAAGAAGTGTTCAATTCCAAGAAGAGCCTTTAGTAGCAGTTGAAGTTGGAGAGTCTTCTTCATCACTAGATCCATTGATTGTAAGTGGAGAGACTAATGAGTTTGTTGATTCTGATATGTCTGATAATAATGATTTGATTGCAGATACTGATAGTCCTACAAGACCAAAATGGGCAGCAAAGACCATTCATGCAGCTGGGGAACTAGCTGGAAATCCTAGTGATACTAGGAGGACTAGATATCAGTTTGAGAGTGCCCTTTGTATGAAAGATCCTTTATTTGCTAAGAAGTGCTATCTGATGGTTGAATCAGATCCATAGACATATGAATATGCAGCACATGATACAAGATGGAAAACATCCATGAAAGAAGGATTCAGCTCATTCCAGAAGAACAACACTTGGGAACTGGTTGATCTTCCCCCAGGGAGGAAGCTAGTTCAATGTAAGTGGGTTTTCAAAACTAAGTTTTCCGCTTATGGTTCACCTTTGAAATATAAGGCAAGATTGGTAGCCAAGGGATACTCACAAGTACATGGTATTGACTACAATGAAACCTTTGCACCAGTGGAAAAAGATGGACTCCATAAGGATAGCTTTAGCCATTGCAGCTTCAAAGTAGTGGGAGGTACATCACATCGATGTGAAGTGTGCTTTCCTAAATAGAGATCTCACTGAAGAGATTTACATGCAGCAACCTGAAGGGTTTGTTTCTAATCCATCTTTAGTGTGCAGGTTAAAGAAATCATTGTATGGGCTCAAGCAAGCCCCAAGCAAGCCCCCAGGGCTTGGTGTGCCAAGATTGATGGCTTCCCATTGTCATTGAGTTTTGTTCGATGCAAGTCTGATCCTAATGTCTATTTGAAGATGAGTCATGGTTCTTTGATTATTATTGTCTTGTATGTGGATGACCTTCTGATTACAAGAAGTTCAAATAAAGAGATTGCCTCCTTGAAGGATGCAATGAACCATGCATTTTCTATGACAGCTTTGGGATTGTTGAGCCAATTCTTGGGTCTCAAAATTGCTCAATCCTAACATGGAATCAAAGTACATCAGTCCAAGTATGCCTTAGATTTGCTGAACAAGTTCAACATGAAATATTGCAAGCTAAGCAAGACTCCCTTCCTTTCAGGAGTTAAGCTTGAAGAAGCAGGTTCTTCTCCTATGGTAAATAATACACTGTATAGGCAATTGATTGGGTGTTTTCTTTATCATACACACACTCGACCTGGTCTATCTTATGTAGTTAGTGTGGCTTCAAGATACATGGATAATCCTCCTGAGATCCACTGGAAGGCAGCCAAAAGAATCCTAAACTTTGTTCAAGGAACAAGAATTCATGGGATCTTCTTCTTTTGTGCATCTTCAGAACAAGTAGTACACATCTTCACCAAATTTTTTTGTGAGAAGACATTCATCAATCTCAAATCACTGCTGGGGATTTTTGATCATGCTATGAATCATGATTGATGACAATATTTCCAAATTTTTTTTCTTGTCCATGTTTAAGGGAGGATTTTCTCACTGGGTTTTTTCCTCTTTCCTTGGTTGTATGGACAAGCAATATGTAAAGGGTGACTAAGCCTTATTGCTAGGCCCTATACTTTTCTGATATTTACTCATAAAGTCAGGATTAAGGGGGGGTGTTAGAATAATCAACCCATAGTTACCTACCTTAGACATTAATTAAATCATTTTTGTCTTATTACCTAGTATCCTAGATTCTACTCTATGCTAGTTTCCTTCTACATGTCCTAGAAGTCAACACATGCCAAAACTGAGTCATGGAACACTTGGGAAACTTCCTGGAAACCCATTTTAGCATGTCTTCTTTATTCCAGATCCTCCAAAGTGCATATCTACTTTTTCTGAAAAGCTGCCTATTTTATTGAGAATCAAGGCAAAAGGAAAAGCTAGACAAGGTGTAGTTGACTTGTTTTTTTCCCACATCCTCCTCCCTCCTTTTCTCCTAATAAAAGCATGTATGAGTTTTCTTTCCATCCCTCATTAGCTTTCCTACTTGACTTATCCAATTCGTGAGCATCTTGGTGGATTTGGAAACTGCTTTATGCACCTATGGGGGATTTGACTAGATTTAGTAAGCCTACTTTTTTACCTTTTTGAATGGAATCCTTATGCATTCGAATCTCTCATGTAATTATATATTGCAGTAGCCTATTACTTCACAAGGTTGGATATTGTACACTTATTCAATACATATTAGTGTTATGCTCCAATTTCAGTCTCCTTTGATGTTAATTTTGCACGTTTTATTAGCAATTTTGTGAGTGTAATTGTTCTATCCCTTGGGTTCAATTTCCACATATGTAAGGTACATATCTTAACAGACTTAGAAATTTTCTACTTAACTCTTTCATTGACATTCAACTCAATTTTAGTTCATAGAATTCTTTAGCTCTTTTCTCGTATTACTGTTCAGATAAAAATATCCTTTTAAAATATTTTTTAAAGACTCTCTGGGTTAGGTGCTTCTCCTTAAGATTTTTTACTCTTTTAATGTCTTGCCACTATATGTCAGTTTTTCTGGTTAAGTTATAGATAGCCATCCAGGCTTTTAATCTACCAGAGTAAATATAAATATGGAAATATTTCTTCATTCCCAACAATCAAGCCTCGGCTTCTTCACCTTTTTCTAATTCTATAATTTTCTAGGATGATGAATCCAAGAGATGTTATACTTCAAGCTATATCTATTGTAACAACAATTACAAAACGACTTAGTAAAATCTGTAAGACTCTTATCACTAAGTTTAGTTTTTTTCATGGGCATGTTTCTTTTAACGACATTAAGTCGATATATCGTCATGTATTCTAGTCGATAATATCTTGTTGTTATAACTACTTTAAAAAAAACTCAGTTGGTTGCAAAGTCATAAAAGCTATTTTTCATTCTTCCAGTTTATGTTCTGCCTAAGAGCTAGACAAGGAAAGGTTACATGTCTTATGTAACCTATAAGGCTAACGCAAGAACCTTTTTTTTATTTGTGTAGGTGAATGAGAGGAGTTCTTAAGTTTTCTTGTTAATGAATACAATCCTATACTATAAGGTATCAATATCCTATGTAGGCAAAGTGGGACACCAAGGTTTTGAAATCAAGCTCTAAACAAATCTAAAACTAATGTCACCCCACCATACTATACATTATGTTATGAAATAAATATACCATCGTGGAAAAACCATGTTAAAGTTCCTAGCCTCATATTGACATGACACTTTAACTTACTCGACAACGTTGATGGTTGAAAAGATGTTCAAAGGTCGTGTGTTAATTAGTTTCACATGCAGGCCATGTGAAGGCCTTGAATACTCCATTTGGAGGCCACTTTCCATGGTGCAACACCCTAAGGATTTAATGCATCTTGAAGGACGTGTTTGTCTTTTCGATGGGATTCTATTTGGTGTTTGTTTTTCTCCAATTGTTGCACTCGAACTCTCACTACTCAACCTCATATCTCTTATGTTCATGAACAGAGATGGAGGAGCCAAACACTCAGCCCTCGACACCTTATGAACCTATCCAAAAAATTATCAAACCGCTAGGGACAGTAATAATCCTTTTTCGCGTGAACTATGGGTGGCTTTAATTGGGAAAATTGGTAAACACTCTCTCTTCCATCTCAAAATATTGTTTTTCTTTGTTCAAGATTTTAATTTATAAAACATTGTTCTAATTCTTAAACGCGTATGTGTAGGAGTAACCCATATATGCTCTCTGTGATCAGGGTTTTGGTTGGATGTTGGCCGAGACAATTTTGCATCCCGGTAAGATTTGTGGCCTTGCCCTTCATGGATCTATGGTTAAAACTTTGTGACTTGTTGTGTATTTTTCCCCATAGCTTTGGGGATTCATATTTTCTCATGTTCTTCTGTGTGAAAGTCATAAATTTACTTTGGTAACATCATGAACTTGACACTGTAAAGGATTTCCATCGCTTGTGGAGTCCTAGCGACTATGCCACTTTTATAAACAAAAAATTTTAATGTTTATCTAAAATCGTTCTACTACTTTTTCATTTTGATAATGTAATGGTTTTGTGAGAACCCGTGAGGGATTATATAACGCCATGTTTATTTCTTGTAATACTGTAACTTCGTTTTACTTATAGCATTGTTGCTCTGTGCAATTTTACCATAGATGTTCTCTATTTCGATTATCAGTTATGATTGGTGTTTTTACAGTTTTGTATAAGTTTATGAATAATGTGGTCATGAGGCCTTTATACTATCGTGTTTGTTTTAGAAAAGGGTCATAAGGCCACTGTCAGAGATAATTAATGTTACTTAAATCAAACAATGTTTTATAGTTTGGAAAGACTCGTGAGGGATTTGGATATGCAGTCTTGAATCCTATCTTGATTTCACAGTTTGGTTATTTGTATTTTAAGAAATGTAGAGCGGTCCTGAGGTCTTTTCCCTATAATAATACGTTTTTGATAAGGCCATAGAGCCTCTATCAACATATATCACTGTTTGTATTTATACATAAAAGGGTTTTCCTTACCCATACTTATGTTTTGGTTACAACAATACTGTAGCTTTGTTTTGTTGTTCTTTTTCTTATAAAACCCTAATGCGGTTGTGAGTCCTTTATAAGACTGTAAATTAATATGGCAGTGAGGCATTCATTCTGTCAACTAAATTTAATGATTCCTTAGTGGATAATACTGATGTTTAAAAAGAAAAATAATTAAGCCCTAAGGTTGTTTGTAATTTTCTTGTGTAAGTAATTATATTGCATATGACAATACCAATTTAGCTTGCAGCCTATAATGAGTGTTGTACATCCTGTCGATAATATCAATTTGGTATTCAACATTAAAGTTTTCGTAAAATACTGGGCCATATCGTCTCCATAAAATAATTTTTTGGAAAGAATCCTTAACCAAGAGTGATCTGTAACTTAACCTAGCTATTATTTTTAATTTGAAGTTTTTGTTTAACTTAACTATATCTAGGGTTTAGATCTGAACAAAATGGTTTACTTAAAGATTCGAGTTTGAAGTTAATAAGTCAATGTTGTAAGGCTTTAACTTGAGCATATACTATGTGTATTTTCTATCACACACTTAAATTCTAGGTATGTTTAACATAAGCATTGTTTTCGTTTAAATTAAGAAACTATGTAGTTAGCTTATGAAACTCTTTACAAGTTTTATCCTTATTAGGATTTATCAATTATATATATATATACTTATATGTCTCTTCAATTAGATATATATTTTATAGTAACCTATGCAATAGGTTTTTATAGGGTTTTCACTAAAACAAAAGTAGATTAACATAACTAAGATAGAGCACTATGATTAATATAACAAGAGAAGAAAAAAAAACATCATTAAGCTAAGTCTAATCTAAGAGAGACACTTAGATTAGTAAGTCTTAAACTTTCACTTTGACTAAACTTATTGGAGGTTTTTCTTCTTAAAATAATAAAACTCACTTCAAGATAGAAAGTACATATCATAGATAATAACCACAAATTTTGATTAAACTATGCAGCTACTTAGCATTCCTATAATTAAGAATACAAACATAGAATTAAATCGCAAGTACATAACATCAATAAGAACCTGGATAGTTTTACAGAAGGGGACAAACACCCACACGACATTGTTCCACCCAACCTTCTTCTGAAGCAACCAAGATTACTTGCTTAGGACCCTCGATCATGTTCACTGAACCATTAGGATGAAGATCACAGGATAATATCCCACACGACAACTTGCTACCACTTAGCACTTAGTAGTACGCTTAACTCAACAATTCCACTTTAGCTATCTCCTCATCAAATTCTTTATGTGCCTAATTTCTGAGTTTACAGTAATCACAAGGTACATTCACTTCAAATGGAATGAGCAGTGAGCCTCTTCCTCAATTTGATGGTATTTATAAGGATGCCTAAGTCTTTGGGTCAGTTTTAGAATTAAATGAGCCACTAGCTCAATTCCCCCTTTGAGGGAACATGACCACAATTTTAGGGATTATGCTTCCTCTAACAGCTAGAAAGTGAAATGCTAGTGCTGCCACTTGTCAACCAACCTTCTACATCTATTCATTCCTCCCAGTGGGCCAGTGAACACTAATTCAATAGTCTTCCTTGGATAGGTGTCTCTTCTATTTAATTATTAAAATAAATAATCTTTCAATTACAGTCATCCTTGACCAACTTGGTCATAAAACTTTACAATATTTTTAACATAATGTTTTTTGAAATAAATAAAAAATATTTATTTTTCAGTTCTAGGTGTGTTACAAACACCCTGCTTAAGTTCAACATTGTCCTCGTTGTTGCTTAAGTTTATTTCGAGTCTTAGTGAAACAAGTCGAATATGTCACCCGCATATCAATCTCCAATTTATAGGTTAATTCATCTAGAGTGAAGTGTTTCCATTGCACCTTTCGTTACAATTCTAAAATAAATATTTTTATGACATGAAAATTTTACTTCCATAATTAAATTTGATAGAGAAAACACCAATTTATAAATAATAATTATTTCATTGACTAGTTATCATAATTCCAAACATTATAATCCCAATCACCCGTCTAATACTTTCTTCTTCTTATGAAGGGTACGTTTGAAAATCAACTTTATTTATAATAAATGTTTTATATGGTCAGATTCATGTCTCAACAATTAGAATTATTATAAATATTAACAGATCACCTTTTTCTAAACAAATTTATTATAAATTTATAATATTTAACAGATCACCATTTCCTAAACAAATTAGGAACTCTATTTATAATACAAATTATAAATATATTTATAAATAAATTATAACTATATTTATAATAAAGAATATGGAAAAAAAGCTACAAAGTATATGATCTAGTGCTCTTACGAAGTAGGAATAAATATGTTTTGTTTTTTAAGAATATTTTTTGCAAAGTTAAAATAATGCAATATTTTGTAACTCGTGAAAAAATATCTAGCAGCTTTTTGTTAGAAATATATATAAATTGTTAGGAGTTACACATTATTTGTTTAATTAAAGTGTAATTAATATTTTAGCAATTACTATTTTCAATATTATAAATGAAATAATAATTTTTTTATAAAAAAAAATCATATTTATAATACATCCTAAACAATACTATATTTATAATATTATGAAATAACACATATCTATCAAGAAGGCCTCAAAAATAAAGATTTAAATCTAAATTAATATTTTATATATTTTAATTCCTAGAATAGAATGTAATAGCTAATTTAAAAAATAAAAATAAAATAAAGTTTAATATATATTTATTTTTAATGTATTTATGAGAATGAATAATTAATGTGTAATAATGTTGTTTTAATTTAAATTAGATATATTTTAAAACTAAATTAAAGTTTTGTATTTTAAACTTTTAAATTAAATTAATAAATTAAATTATGAGGATTACTATAATTAAATGAACAATCAATAATTATTGTAATATCGGAGTTAAGCAAGGTTGCCCCCTCTCCCCTACCCTTTTTGGCATTTACATTGATAACTTAGAGAGTTGTTTAGAAGAAGCGGGTTGTGCTCGTACGATCTTAGCTGGAATAGTCATCATCCTTCTTCTTTATGCTGACGATATTGTCCTTCTGGCAAGGTGTTCTTCTCATCTTGATAAGCACCTTCGACTCCTCAAAGATTTCTGCTCTAACATGGGTATGACTGTTAACACTGACAAAACAAAAGTTATGATTATCAAATCCAAGAATGATACATACGCTAATTTTATGTATGACAATAGCAACTTGGAGGAAGTGTCTTCTTACAAGTACCTAGGAATTGATATTCATCACAAGCTCAACTGGAACTATAGCAGTAAGAAAAGGATTAACGGAGGGTGGAAAGCTTACTTTGGTCTTGAAAATAACTGTAAAGCTGAAAACCTCATGATGTGGGATAAAAAGAAGCTCCTTTTTGAAATTCTAGTCACTCCTGTTATCTTGTATGGGTGTGAGGTTTGGGGTTGCAGCATCTCTAGAGAATCCTGGAGAAAGATTGAGCAAATCCAGAAGCGTTTTATAACTTATAACCTCAAAATCAAAAACAATACACCCTATCCTATTCTCCTTATAGAAGTGGGTCTT
>LPNX010749121.1:42536-83645 GCA_001517045.1 Pseudotsuga menziesii | reverse complement strand
ATATATATATATTAACAAGTTAATATAGATTTAATTTAATTTTTTTTTAATATTTTGTCATTTTAAAATACTAATTACATATTGAATATAAAATTATATATCTTCTTTATACTAAATTGTAAAAAGTATTTTTTAATATTTAATAAAAACATAGAAAAAATACAACTACAAAAAGCAAAAAAGCTTTTTTCATCAATGATTTAAATAAAAATATTTTTTATATGATAATGAGGGTGGTTAATGTTAGCTAACACCAACTTTGGTTTATCGGACCTTAAGAAATTAGTTGATTTGTTTTAAGAATTTATTAGTGTGCAGAACACTTTTAGAAAGAAGCCTATGTCATAATAATTTTGACAAGTTAAAATATTATAATAAAGATTGTGAAACTTTGATTTAATATAGTTTTAGGCATGACACTCTAAGAGAAAGTAACTTTCATGGTCAAAGCTCTTAGCTTCACATAGATGACAAATCTTTTTCTCCCAGCTTTACATAGATGATAAATCTTTTTCTCCCATGATATTTTAGGAATTGTGTAGAGCNCCCATTTCAAATAAACATAAGATAGCTATTAATTGATTGATCACATGATTATAATAACTTAATTGATTATATATAACAGTTTAATAATATGAAAAATGAAAAAAAAAAACACTTCACTTTTTTCTCTTCTTTTAATATTAATTAAATAACGTTGCAACATCTCTTTCTTATTGAACTGTAAGGCATTTGCTAACATCTCTTTCTTATTGAACTGTAAGGCATTTGCTACACATTAAAGAAAAACAGAAATTGGAGTTTCCTAATTCCAATTCATCAACTATTTGATTGAAGTTGGGAATCTTCACAGAGTAAACGTTCCCAAATCTAATCAAATAGTTGATGAATTGGAATTAGGAAACAAACGTTCCTGACAAAAAAAACAGAAAAACTTAGCACAATGCCTGCAACTCCAACATATGGGAGATTGCTTCCTCTAATCTAAATAATGTGTCTATCACTATTAGATAATTAGGGAATGACACAGATGATCAGCAATAAGAGGTATTGGAAAAGGCAATCCTTACACATCAAATTCATATGCCAAATTACAATTACTACAACGTATACGTTCTAGTATAAACATGCCATGCCAATCGTTAACCCAACACTAGGTTGGGTATACCGTATTAAAAGAGAAACACAACAGACAGTTCCCTGAGAAGATTAGCTATTGAAAAATTCATAAATCCAATGTTTGTCATTAATCTGGTAATCGACTATTCAAGGCCCTGCAAGAAGCTGTGTAAGCAATATTGCGAACATACGAGGAAAAGTTAGCTGCGGAATATGGCCATCTGTGTCAAGTATGTGCACTGAATTCTTCTCTCCTCCATTGAGGTTGCACTGCATGTAATATGCCACGCTCAATGGAACTGCTACGTCCTTCCTAGTCTGGATGATGCTACATGGGATCTTCACATCGCATAATATGCTTCTCACATCACTCTCGAAAATGCTTTTGGCAACCACCAGTGCGATTTCAGGCTTCATATTCATCATTTTTCTACTGAATTCCTTCACCAAAGAGGGCTCATCTACGCCTATTAGCAGAGGAACGAAGCCTGAAACCCATGCTGAATAGTTGGATTTTATTGCGCTGAAAAGCCCTTCAATGTCTCCACGTTCGAAGCCTCCCTCGTACGATTCATCGTTCAAATACCTGAAGAAACCAACAACAACAACGTCTTCATGACATGAATACAACCAGAACAGAGGAAAATTTCTGGAGATTAAAGGTTAAGTGACTGTAGTTAGGTTCTGTGATTACCTTGGGGAAGCACATAGTAAGATTAATCTTTCAAACAATTCTGGTCTTTTGATGGAGGCAAGGCAGCCCACCATTCCAGACACTGAATGACCTAAGTACACGCACTTGTCAACTTGAAGCTCATCTAAAATGGCGAGAAGATCGTCTGCATAGGCAGAGAGTGAATCAGTGTAGCGATCGAAGTCGAAATGCTTGGGATCGACACTGCCTGAGAAGACCATATCGAATACGATGACCTTGAAATCAGGCACGAGGTATGGTAGAATATCTTTCCAGATCGAATGGTCGCCCCCAAAACCGTGTGACAGAACTAATATCCGCTCGCCAGAGCCCTTAACTCTCACGTTGAGAGCTTCTATGAGTTCATGAGATTCTAACTTCACCATTTTTGGAGGCCCGGAACTTATTCCCTTCTCACCTTGGCGGCTATGCAGATAGCTCTAGTCGAACCGTGTGTGAAGGTCTGGATGCTGGCACAATCTAATTCATGGAGTCGCACCACAAACAACGCACAACATTTTAGGAGCTTCTTCTGATTTTATTTATACACGATCGGAGCCAGGAATGGACTTTGATTTCTAGTTTGAGTAGGTAGGACTTCACATATAATTCAATTGATGTGGGGCTCCTGTGTTCACATAATTTCGGTAACAAGGGCAACACGCATTAAGTAAATACATCATTAGATGTCCATTATTGTCGGTGCATGCAATGCTTTAAATGAAGCTTAGAGACATTCAGACAATTTTTAGGTTTATCAATATCCACCTTTTAATGGATCATATAGTTATCAATATCCAACTTGCAATACAGTATTTAATATTGCTGCAGTAGGACGTGGCTGAATCTAATCCAGTGATCAATTCAACTACCCACATCCTAACGGCGGCATCTACGGGTGGATATCGATAACCGAGTTGTCTAAACAAGTGACGAATTTCCCCTGTTTTTGGCTGGTTTTTATCAGTTTTAGGTCATGAATCTTTATTTTTTAATACCTTTAGATCTTAGATGTTACAGTGTGGATGTTGAGGGGTTTGAGTGTCATAAGATTTTATTGATTTAAAATAGTTCAATGAACAATAAAATTATAGATTTTGTGAGTTAAATTTATGGAAAAAAATCAACCTAAAAATCAAAATAGTCTCGTAGTTACATGGCTCCATTGATAACTGAGGGATATTAATGGGTTTTCTAACTGTAAAATATAAAAAAATATATATACACACAAACAATCTCTTACTTGAAATTGTTAACAGGCTTGTGTATATACGTTTGTACATTTATATATTGGTCTGTACACAATAGAACTGTATATTCCTGGATAAAACATAAGTAGATGTCTGAGTTAAAACATGAGAACATTATAAGTAGGAGTATGAAATTGTTACAGACGCATGTGTATTATATGCATTTGTCTGTTTTAATATTGATCTGCACATAACAGAAGCGTATATTCATATAGAACATAAGTAGAAGCGTGAGTTATAAAATGAAAACATAAGTAGAAGTGTGAGCGTGAGTTGAGCAGCCTAAGCGAGAGACGCAACCAGTTATTTTGGAATGGCATGGTTACTTGTTATATACGTCTTCAAGTTTAAACACTTCTGGGTGTAATTTGGGTCTTTTCATAGCAGGTTAGGGTAGACTTTTGATAGTACTTTTAATTATTTCACGACGTGAGATGGGCGGGACTAAAGCGTCGGCAGCTTTTGGAATTAAAAGTTGCAGCTTTAGAGTGTAGTTTGGTGGATGGAATTGAAGGAAAAGTAGGGACGTATAACCACAAATACGAACAATCAATCTTGACAATTGACTTGAGTTGTTTTCAATTTCTAAATTTTGAGGGCCGGGCATCTTTGCAAGAAAAAGCTGCTTGTGTTTTCTTCCACAAAATAAAGAGATGGCAATGATTGATTAAAAAAAAAAAAATCTGTAGATCGACGAGCCTCGTTAGCGGATCTGGAAAAGGACGTCTTCGTCTTACAGCTCACACGTAAGTGTAGGTACCAACGTTGGAAATGAAACCTGTCGGTTTTGAAGTTTCGTTCGGTGGCAGGAGTTCCAAGAGAAGGGGATATGCACACAAATAATGACAATTGAATTGGATGCATCCCATTTCGAATAGTTTGGTGTTTGGTTATGTTAATGGTGGACCATTAGGCACCGCTTCATACATAATTGCCTTGATGTTTTTAGGTGTTGCACATTATCACTTCATTATGCACACACTTAGACATCAATGGTTTGATTTTTCTCTTTCATATCTAACTCTATTTTTTAGATGCCATGTGTCTCTCAAACCATTTAGATGCATAGGCTACCTTCAATTTTTTTTACATAACTAATCTTATTTTTAGGTGTTATGTGTTCTTCAAACCATTTACATGAATGGGCTAAGTTTCTTTTGTTGCAACTCTTCTGTGTGACACTCTGTCCACTCACCAGCAAAACATAGGACACATGTAAAGGAGGGTAAGGTTTGATCTAGTGACATCCTTTACAACGAGTGAAACTACATGAGTGACCTACATTTAAAAAAATCTACATTTTTCATTTGTGAGTAAAATATAAGAATTTGAATTAGACCAATAAATGCTTTGTAAAAAATACTAAAATAGGGTGGAGTTGTAAGAAGCAGTCTAAATCTTTGTCATTGTTTCAAATGGCTCAAGCTAAAAGATTATTAGAGTAAATGAACACTCTAATACTAATTGCAGTTGGCGACAATCAACAAAATGGCTCTCCAATTAGTTCTAACTTGTTTACACAATTCATAAGCACAACTAGAACTCCTCCAAACTTAATCAGAGTTGTAGCATGATGAAGTACAACAAAGAAATCGACATTTTGAGTTAGTTCTTATTCAAAACAACCCTCTCTTTGAATTTGATAACCAGTGAAACAAAACGACAAATGCAAAAGATGAATACCATCATGAACATGTTTAGCATAATCTTTCCAAGCCTATCACCATAATTTGGGAAGAACTCGGGAACAACAAACACATAACATGTATCAGAAATGATAAGGAAGCTACCTTTCATATTCTAGATTATGTCAAGCTAATCAAATTTGAAATATCTGGATTTCTTTAAGAACATTCATCTTCACATGTTCTAGCTGCATAGCATCAGTGCTAACATTGTCACCCAATCGGCCACATGAAGTATCAATTTTTCAATCTTCATCCTTGTGAGCATCGTGTGAACCATAATCATACTTTAAATAGATTTCCAAAAATGAAGAAACTTACAAGACTAAAGATTCGCTATGGGTGGATCAATTCTTGCTGTTGGTCATCAACAACCAAGAAAATATATCAATCATACAAAAGAATTCAATCTCAAATTTTAACACAACTTGAGTAAAAAGTATTCATGCTTCTCACCTTGTACGTGATAGGGGGATTGTCACAGATTGAGATCCATGCTTAAGTTTCAAATCCTTGTTAATTAGACAAAGAACAACAAATATCGACCCACAAGAAAAACCAGACCCTTGATCTAAAGCCACTACGAGAATCAGAGTTGTATCCAAAAGATAAGAGTTCATGGTCCTCCTAAAATAACCTTTTTTGTTTGTGGTCAGCCAAAAACAACCCATTTATTAGAAGACATAACTTTTTTGGTTTGTGGTCATCCTAAATAACCATCTAAGTATGATTTGTGGTTATCCTAAAACTACCTTTTGGGTTTATGATAATCTTAAAACCACCATTGAGTAAAAGACATCACCTTTTGTTGCTTATGATAACTTTTAGTTTGTAGTCCTTCAAGACCACATTTTTGGTTTGTCATCAACCTAAAACCACCATTTAATAGAAGACATTAGCCTTTCTTTCTTATGCTATCCTTTTTGGTTTTTGGCCATCCAAAACCACCGAGTTGATGGTAATCCTAAAACCATCGATTTAGAGAGCACTTATTTTTTTTATTAGTAAGAAAAAGACGTCACCTTTGCTAGCTTACCTGGAAATTTTATATTGTCAAGAAATGCTCAACCACTAACATCTATTCATATGTAATGTCCCTAAAATCCATAAATAAATAAAAAAATTCATAGGGCTAATAATACTGTTAAGATCTTAAGGGACATCTTTTCTTAACTACGGAATTATAACTTGATAAAGAACTATGCCTAAGTTCTGGTTATGTTTTCATTTTATATGATTCTTATGTGACGATGATGTTTAAATGTTATTATTCTATATTCTGATGTACTTTTTTGTGTGTACATGTTATCTGGTTTATTGATGCTCTGATATTATTTTGTTCATGTTTGATTTCATATTACGTTATCTAGTTCTTATTTTGATAAACGATGAGGCTAACTTACCCTTGTATTTAAAAGGGCGAAGTGGCAGGATTTTTCCATAACAACTCACTTGGAAATGTAAGGAAATCCTACGATACTGGGCTTACTTAGTTCTTCCGAACTAACGCATGATGTGTCTATTCTTTTTGCAGGTGACTCACTGATAAACCTATGATATATTAACGTGACAAAGAAAAATAAGCGACCTAGCACCTAGAGCTTACTAGTCCTAAGTACTAGGGGTTTTGTCCATGTATTAAAACCCTATGCTCAAAGCATGAACTCAAACTATACGGAAGAGGGTTTAATCCTTAATGGAAAATGTATTAAGCTTAACAACTATGGAGTAGAGGGTTTACATTTAAATGGAAAAATGTATGAAGTTTTAGACTATAGAATAGGGGGTTTTGAGTTGAAACTTAATGGAGGAAAGATGGCGCTTTTAATGAGCCATTGAGCCCACGTGAAGGGCAACGTGGCTCCTCCATGATGTCCCAAGCCATAACCCTCTCGCTAGGGTTTTTCGCATCCCATTTGCATTTTTTCTCATTTGGTGGTGATGGGGATAAGCTCCACCATTGGAGCTACGCAAACTGTGTTGAGGGTTACAATGTTGGCACGAAATCTTCAACAAGTATGCAAATGTTCCAGTATGGTTTAACTCATTCACATTTAGTTTTGTTTAAGGTTTCAATGCATACTTCTCATAGCCTCTGTTTCATTTTGCAGGTTTGGGGACAAGTGTGGTGACACTCGGCAATGTTGGAAGAGACTTGGTCAACTGCACAAATTTCGGGTAAGCCCATGTAGAAAGGGCCTTTACCCAATTCTTGGTCATTCACAATGTTGCAGGGCTTCTTTGTTGTGAAGTTGTAACCGACCTCCCTATTGGGATTCGTCGGGGTTTGGGGAAAAAGATGATAGTAATACTTTAGTTTTTATCTTGTAGGTTTGGCTTTAAAGGGGTTCTCAGCCCATTCGGGCGTTTTGTACCAAGACACGACTATGTAAATTTTATGACTTTGTAATGGATAAATGTAATGGTATTTTGGTTTAATTTATGGGGCTTTTTGTTTTGCTATGAGCACTATGTTTTTAATTCATATGATGCATGTAGATGTATGAGTGTTGTTGCAAAAAAATGGCACAAGGATAACGTCGTTCTCATATTTTAAGCATGATTATGGGTTATAATTCGGTTCTCACAGTGTGTTTATAAAATGGGTTTTAATATTTTCTTTAAATGAGTTTATCTCTCCTTGAATATTCGTTGGTTTTGATTTGGACGTTTTCACCTCTGTTTGTAAAGACAAGGGAAAGCCTTGCTTCAAGCTTGCATTGGTTTCATGGGTAAAATTATTGTCTGTGGTTTATGAGTTTATTGTAACGTTTATTTAAATGCATTTAGTTTGTTGTCAAGTGAAACTTTAGCTATGTTTATATGTTGATATAATGCTTGATTAGGACAATAATGTAGTCGCTTTTTTTTCTATATAGTGGTTTTAATGGCAGCCGTAATGGCGTGGCTCAAGCTTCCTATATGGAATATCCTGTATGTGTGTTGAGTTTGTATTTTATTTTATGTATGAACAGATAGATGGTGATTGTTTATGGATTCGATATGTGGTTTCGATAATGGGTGTATTGTTTTTATGATTGTTTAATTGTATAACCTATTATCACTCCCCGCCGAGGCTTCATGCGATTCGATCTTGATTGCGATCATTGGCTAGTGGTTTGATGTTTATTATTTGTTGATATTGTTAAGCACTATTAAAATCATTATTTTTTAATATTGATAAGCCGAAGCTTATGGTATTCAACCTTGGGCCGCGATAGTTCATTTATTATTTTGCGTTTATTATTTATTTAATATTAGTTTAACGCTTTTAGCCGGAGCATATGAATTTCAATCTGGAAATTCAATATTTGAATTTATTGTCATGTTTGTAATAAAATTTATTATACTCTTTGTATAGATAGTTTAGGTTGGAAAATTGTAGTGGTAGCCGGCCAATCCTTAACAGGATTCGATGCTTGAAAAATGTATAAGGTTTGAGTTCTTGACTGTGTATAAGTTTTTGATTTAATATTGTAAACATTATTCCTCTCAAATCGTTGATAGGCTCTTGACCTTTGTATGAGGAATTATGGGAATTATGTTGGTGATTTAGTTTGTTTATGATGGTAATGTAGATAGATTATATGTAATGGTATTCTTCATTGCTAGAAAATGTAATATGCCATCGTTTGTGTTTTAGTTTATGTGTTTGAGTTGTTTAAGAGATTTTATCCCTAGTTTATGTTTATGAATATGTTTAATAATTGTTTTATTGTATAAACATAGTTTATTTAATATTTGGTTTAGTTATTTAATTTTGTTTAATATCTAGTTTATTTTAATAAGGTCGTAGACCTTTACAAAATTCTCTGTAATTTTATTCTTAAGTATTTTATTTTGTGTTTACTCTATTTTTTAAATGAGACCTCAGTTGTGATGTAGGGTTTAGTTTCAATTAGTTTGACGAAAGACTAGTTGATAAATTCATTTAGGAAACTAAGGGTTAAATCTAGACTAAAACTTAACATATAACATAAACTTTTGAAACTAGTTTAATACAACTCTAATAGGAATTTAACCCTAGAATCTATTTAGGAATTAAAGGCTGAGATTCTAATTAATTTAATAAAACAAAAGCATGTATTCAAATTGGAGAATAAAATTACAAATCTTAATCCAAAACATAATGGCTATAATTACAACCTGTAAACATAATTAAAACAACTTGGAATTGTAGAAACCTCTTACCTATAACTATGCATCTCTGTTAATTGCTAAAATATCATGCACGTTTAAACACCGAGAATTAATAAAACAATATCTATCTCTGACCTTAGGAATGATAACCGGATAACTTTGGAACTACCATGCTCCTCCCAACCATGACTCGGAATCATTCCTAGTTCTAATCTTAACCCCCCTGAGCTGGCTCCAACATGCAAGCAATATAGAACTCCTAAAGGTGGGTTGCTACTATTTGGATAATTACACTTGGTATAAGAATGCTTGTTTTGGGGAAAAATCTCTCCAAAACCTATTTAGGAATAATTATCAGATTCTCAAGCCTTCTCTTGGCTTGGGTATTTATAGAAAATCTTTTAGGAAATGAAAGTTGGTTTAAACTTCAGTTAAATCAAGAATTCGTTACTTTCTTGAAAATAATCTTTAATTGATTTATATGGAATTAATAGTTATTTTGTTTTAACTAGGAACAGTTTTACTAGTTCTTAATTCAACTTTAGAATAGAATATTTATTTAATTATTTTAGTTTATAATAAATACATAGACTCTTACTTATTATTTCAGTCATATTTATTTCCTTTTATATATATTCTTTTATTAGAATAAATAAACTTTACATATTATTCTTAATATTTATTCATGCATCATATATCATAGTTTAGTTATTTTGATGCTTCCCTTAGTTTACATTATTTATTTTATCAAGGCCTTAGGTAAGGTTTGGTCGGTCAACTAGGTTAGGAAGCTCTAGATCCTCCTTGCATGTTGGATTACCTCGTATATCGTGGTAGTTCTTCCAGTCCGTGATGAGAAGTAAATTTGAAACTTCATTTAATCAACTTAAAATAAGTATGATAAGGATGGATGCTATTCAGAGTCGTTCTCACTCAACAACTTAAGTTCAGTAACCCCTAGTGTTATTCACAACCTAAGCTCAACACTATTAATTGGGCGTTACACTAGTGCAATTCCATAGCTTCTCGCTCAACACTAATACTAGGATGTACTTGTATAATACACCTAGTGATACAATGGCCAAGGATCCAATGCTCAAAGCTTATGCTCAACATCAATTTGGAATGCTCTAGGGCTTATGCCCAACATTTCCAATCTTAAACTCATGTGTTCTGGAGCTTAGGCTCACACAAAATATCATAACTCATGTGTTCTAGAGCTTATGCTCAACACAAAATATCATCACTCATGTGCTTCAGGGCTTATACCCAACACATTACAGAACTCAATCATGCATTCAGTCTTCTGCACATTTCATCACAATAATCATCGCAGTGTATGTATTAATGCTAATCATATAGTAATACATCCAGTATATCGTACCACAATAATAGTCCTTGTCTATTAGGGTCCACGACCAACATATATAATCATATACAAGATAGTAAAACATGTGCATTGGCTTACGCCCAATATATCTAACTAATCAACATAACTCATGTGCAGTGGGCCATACGCCCGATATATAAACATAAACATCAAAGTAACTCATATGCAATGGGGCTCATGCCCATTATAGTTAAGCTCAAAATTCAAGATATTACATCATATTTTAGTTCTCTTTCGAAATATTCTTGGATTGACATTTACATCCTTTCAGATTAAGGAACTGAATGTTGGACACCTAATCAAGGAAAATTTTAAGGGACCATTTTTTCCAACAAAAAGATTCGTTGATTTTTTCATTTTTTTCAAAGATGATTTGCCTGAATTCCCTAGAATAAATTCTTTTTCCTCTAAAAAGCGCCAAAAAATGTCGAAAAACTATATAAGTCCCTTAAAAATTTGAATATATATATATTTTTTAAATCGCCAAACATTTTATGATTGGAATTTTAAGAACTCGTAATATTTTCCAAGGTTTCTACACTTTGAGAAAACTCTGGATCCTTAAAATTTTCCCTTAACCTAATCCTTGTGGTTATGATAAATTGTATTATATATTATATTTACTATTCACGTGAAGAGTAAGTGTGTGAATACGAAACATCATTGAGAGTCTAAAAGACCTCTTGGAATATAAAACCAAGGGTCGCATAATTGTATTTATATGTGTATATTCTTGATGGAAAATTGTGTATTCATTCCTATTCTCTTTTGTCTTTGATTGTTCCTAGTTGTCCTGCTACTCCATTAATCTAACAAATGGTTATTTTATCTATGAGAAATGCCCATGTGGTTATATCACCTACATTCCTTTAGGCCTTCCAAATCCTTTTATCTATTTAGTTCAAATTCAACTGATCACCCGCAAAAAAGTAGACGACAATATTTTTTAACACTTAATGTACGTTTAATCTACGTTTTAAGCTACTCATATGTGATATTAATGTCCTCCTTTATGTGCTTAGATGAGAACTCAATCTAATTCCAATTGCTTTTTCTAAACCAACTATTATGCCCACACAACTACTTGAGCTTCAACAATATCACCACCAAGCTTTTAAACACTTAAGCTTAATCAATACAATGTGATGTATAAGCATGCGTATGAGAGGAAAAAGAAATGGGTTATGAGCACTCACGGGGGCTTCACTTGTTGACCAATATCCTATCACGTTAGTTCATATTGTGGGTTTTAAAATTATCAAAAATTGAACCAATATATTGTAGGTATTGGGGGGATGAGGGGTTTAAGGGGGGGGGGGGTAGGGTGTTTTATAAGGATTGAGGTATAAAAAGGGGCGGGGAGGAGGTTTTAAGTATTGGGAGGGGGTTTGAACAAAAAGAGTTTGGGTCAATATCTCTAGAAATTAAGGGTATTATTTAATATCCCATGATCGCACGTGCTATGTGAGATGTTCACTAAGTGAAGTCCTCGTGTGAGCACTTAAGATTAATCAATACAATGTGATGTATAAGCATGCGTATGAGAGGAAAAGGAAATGGGTTATGAGTATATAGAGAGTTTTCTCATGGACAAAGTCTTAGTTTAGGGTTTGGAACTATAAAGAGAACATTGTGAAACCTCTTTAAAAAAAATTGCCTTGTCGATTTATGATAGAGGTTGCTAGTGAAAACATGCAATTGAAGATTTTAACAGAGATATCTTAAATAGTGAACTAAATCATATAAAGTGCACTTTCACACTCCATATATAAGACACATTGGTGCACTGATTACATAGGTGCATGACTTTCATTATAACTAATCCATAAACTCTAAGGATGCACCATAAACTTAGAAACACAATGGGTTCATTACGATTGACGATGAATTGAATGTGCTTACATATTTTGTTTTCCAATATTGACTTTTATTTTAAAAATTAAAAAATGTTTTGGTGCACTTCCATACAAGGAAGGAATTGTGACGTGTTCCCTATATGGGTGCACCCATAAACATTTCAACATTTTTTAACGTCACAAACATCGGTGTGTCATTAGAAAACAAATACACCTATGTGCCTACGTGTACGAAGCATTCAATCATGTTTATAATTTTTGTTATAAAATATAGGTTTTTATTTTTTTAAAATAAAAAAGTAATAAGTGTACATAATACCCCAAACACTCACAATTTTGCCTAAAAAGAACATCGATCCCAGTGGTTTTAAAATATAACTATGTTCCATAACATCTATTTGTATTACTCTAAGTTGCACCAAGGTAATAAAAATAACACCAAACCATTATTTCTCTTTTACTTTGTTTTCAATGCTTCCAACCATACAAGTGTTGGTGCTTACCATCCATATACAACCACCTCATTGTTAGTTCCATTGTGTTGCATGATTCCTCGATAACTTTGCTTCAATGATGTATTTGGTTTGTATTTGAATTATGCAAAATAATAATAAAAATTTATCTATGTGGTAACCACGCCTCCTTCTCATGGAGGAGACTAACTAAATTGTTTGTTCCTTCCTCATTTAAATATTTCGTGGACTTAGGATTTGGCTTAAATTTTTCTTTGTTTCAATTTATTTTAAAATTTTCACACAATCCCTTCAATCCATTTGGATTTCACCAAACTATATGGTGCATCATGTAAATTTATAGGACACATAATTGGTGGTGCATTGTTTTATGTCTAAGCGTTGGTAAAACATATTATAAAAATTTAGAAACTACATTTGTTTGTTGCACTTTATAATATTAGGTGACACCATAGTTGATGCTTCTCAATATTATAAATACTCGATTGAGTGTGTTTTAAATAAAAAAATACCATAGATGTGCGGGTGCATTTTATAATATTGGATAGCTATATATTCAATGCTTCTTGATATTATAAATGCACCATTGAGTGCATTTTATGTAAAAATATATCTTCCTCATTAGTACTATAGGAAATGTATGGACACACTTTTGTGGTCTTTTTTTTTCACACTGAAAAAAAAACTTTATTTAAATTTTTAAAGTTGTGTCATAGTTATATAACTTATCAAAATACTCTTGTTCTTTTTCATTGATCATAGTGACCTAAAGTCCGCCAACCTATAATTGCATTCTTTATAAGTCCCTATCTCATTAGAGCCTGTAATTTACTGCAGAAACTATTGCCTTTGGAGGTCCTCAAAGTGCAACTATACTATGCTCAAATTACCTTGGTCAATTCTGGCTCCCTCCAGAAACAGTTACCAAGTAATACTCGTCATTTCCTCCCTTAAGGCAAGTTTGCATAATCCATCAGCCTCAACAGTTTGCTCTCTATAAATATGCCTGAAAGTAATATGTTGAAAGCTAGAAATGATATCTTTTGTCCTTCTGGCCCAATGTCGAAGCTCCATAGTACGTAGAGAATAGACATCTTTTGCCCATTCTATAATGACTTTCGAATCTCCCAGAATCCTAATATCTAATATGTCCTTTTTATTGGCAAAATATAGCAGCCCCCAAAGTTCCAGGAGCTTGGCCTTTGTGTTTGTTCCTTTTCCACCTCCCATATTCAATATGTATGATAGAGTATTTCTAATTCTGATTACCATACCTACCCTGCAAAATCCATCTTGTTGTGCACCATCAAAAAAACCAATGACTCCAACCTGTTCCTCCCAAGGGGCGAGACAAGCTCTAATGTTCTTCTTCTTCTGAAGAGGGCCATAATCATGTAACCAGCTTATAGCCTTTAGTCCCGCCCCATCGGGACCAGCAACCACATCCTGAAATATGTACATGTTACGCTCTCTCCATACCACCCAGAGTATGGAAAGAATCACATCTACCTCTAAGTCTTATTTTTCCATCCAATTTTGTATATTTTCAGCAAGACATTTTTTGTCCCATTTAGTCAGGTATGATAAATGAGATCCCACTTTGGCCCACACAATCTGAAAGAAGACACAACTACCAAATACAAGCTGTATTGATTCGATGTCCTGATGACAAAGGAAACACCACCTAGGGCTGATAAATCCTCATTTTCGTAATGCTTCCTAGGTCAAAATTTTGTTGGATAAACATGACCACCCGAAACATTTGATCTTAATAGGCATATTTCCATCCCAAATGAATCTGAAGGCTCCCATCGAGTCTCTAGTGAGAAAACAGTTAGCTAGATACTGTTACTTTAATATTGTTGTAACCATTCTTGTGTCTTTGTTTAGACACCAGACCAGCTTATCAGATAATCCAAAAAGGTATACCCCTGAAGAGAGCAGATTGTTACATACTTGTCCCATTCACCCGCTTCCTCGACACCAAGGCTGAGATCCATGGAGGTAATCTAGCTAGGGATATGTGAATCTTTTGGATCGAAAGAATTTTTTAAGTCATAGATGTTCTTCCCCTGGATTGCTTTGATAGTCTAGGTTGACAGTGGATAATTATTCTCCAAGCCGACAATCAAATATATGCCTGGAAAAACCTGCAAACCATTCCCCACATGCAAAATGAGATTGGGGAGGATATATTTTAATGTGTCAAAAAGACTTCTCCAAATGATTGATCCTTTCCATGTCTTATGCTTATCTGCCCTCATCCAAGAATTAAAGGTAAGCTCTGAAGGTATTTACACCTTAGGATCTTCCCCCAAAGACCATCATTATGAAGAGCTCGCCATAGACTCTTACCACATAATTCCACATTAAATAATACTAGTTGTTTAATGCCCCACCCTCCGAAGGATCTCGGCCTGGAAATTAACTCCCAGCCTGCCAAATGAAATTTGGTTTCCATTGATTTTTCACACCACATAAAATTGAAGATCGACCTTCGAAGTCATGAAGTCACCCCCATCAGAAATCGCACCAGCGAGAACCAAAAAATAGGTAGAATCTATAAGACAGAGTTGACAAGAATTAGGAACCCGCCTAAAGAGAGCTAGTGAGACGTCCAACCCTCAATTTTCCTATGAAACATTGCCACAATCCAGTGCCAGTCCGTCTTCAAGTAATTGTTTGGCTTGAGAAAGAAACCAAGGTACATTTAATACCTTTCTCAAATATGGTCATCTGGAATGGAAGGAGATGAGCAATCTGAACTATTACAGATTGGTTGCTACAATTAATGGAGAATGAAGAATTCAAATTGCTTACTGTTAAAACCAATGCACTGCAAGATACAGACAACAGCCCTTTTATCGCCCTCCACTCCACCACTGAATTGTTTCCTAGTATGATCACGTCGTCCACTAAGATGAGATGTGAGAGGCGATGACCATTTGTGACTTTCAAAACTTTGATGTCCCTATTCCTCATTACTACATGGAATAACCAGATGAGACCTTTCATAGATAACATGAACAGAAATGGTGAGAGTGGACACCCCTGACGAACTCCACGTCCACAATTCAAAAAATGTGTGGGAGAGCCATTAACTAGTACTATGAAATTTGTTGTAGACACGTAGGATATAATCCATTTGATGATGTCAAAGGATAGTCCAATCTAAACTAGAATAGGGTGGATGTAGCCCCAGTCGATCCTATAAAATGCTTTCTCCAGATCGAACTTAAGTATGAAGGCATTCATTTTTTTTTGTTTGGCTGAGTGAAGACTTTCCTCGACCAATTCCATCGCATCAAAAAAAATTATGTCTAGAAGAAACCTAAACTATTCCTCCGTGATAGCCTTGCTAAGGACTGGTTTTAATATAATAGAAATGATCTTCGAGATAATTTTGTACAGTAAGTTACAGAGCGCGATAGGTTTGTACTCATTAAAACCGGTGAGCCTTTCAAGATCAATGTGATGAAAGTATTGCTCAAATGGCCAGGAATGACCCTAGATAGCTGAGACTCCTCCACTGCCTTTGTCAGACTGTCACCCAACAAATAAAAAAAGTGGAGGTAGAACTCCACAGTCCACCCATCCAAGCCTGGATTTTTATCCCTCTTAAATCTCTTGAGAGTGTCAAAAACCTTCCCTGCAGACACCGACCTCCCAATAGTAGCACAATCCCCATGCTCAAAGAAATGAGGAAACTGTTGGATGACCTGTAGCTGCTTGTCAATACAACCGCCATCCTTCACTGAATAATAGCTATGAAAGTATTTACTTGCCTCTAGTTTAATAGACTTATCATCAAATACCAATTTCCTGTCCTCATCTAGTGCTTCCCATAAAGTATTGATTTTCTTTCTTCGATTAGCAAAATTATGGAAGTATTTTGTGTTTCCATCTCCAACTAAAAGACAAACAACCCTACTTTTTTGATGCAATGTCTCTTCCTTGTGCAAATTTTTTTTTGTTTGAGTTGCTTCCAGCTTCACCAATTTCTGCTTTCTATCCTCAATGAAGTGGTCCCTCCCTCACATCATGTGCATCGATAAACATTGTTTCAATAAAAAAAACTCGTATGCTTTATGGTGCATTTTTAAATGGTTAATATCATTGAAAACTTAATATATGTGATGATTGTGCTTTGCGATGCTCCTTACAATATTAGGTGGCACTTTGTGTTCTTATAGATATTATAAATTCATAATTGAGTGTTTCTTATTTACAATTTAAATATATTAGGATTTTCATTGAGGGGCTATATATTGAGATACTTGGAAGCATTGAGGGCATATATATTGAGCTACTTGGAAGCATTGAAGGAGGATGACTTGTGAGAGCAAAGAGATTATAGTGGAATTATGCCCAAGCTTTCCTTTGTCTTATGAGATTTCTTTGACATGGAGGATTGAAGTGGTGGAGGCCTAGGTGGAGGACTCGGTTTCTTGATTTTGACGAGGTGCTGATAGAGGTTGTCATTTATATATATGTTTACATTTAATAGAAATATCCATTTCTCATCCATTATATGTGTAACTATGAATATTTGTATCAATGGATGTAGTTACTTTGATTATATATTTGATTTATATATCATAAATTAGGTTCTAACCCTTAATATCTATCATGCTTGTGTATTTTGTTGTTGATGAGAATGGAATGTAGGCACAAGTGTGATTAAAATCTCAACGAGGATCTTCAATGTGCATCTAGAATAAGGTACACTTCTCATCCCTTAGTGTTAGAATTGTTTATATCTTTAGCATATTGGAAATGGATCGATTTTTGGTGTCATACTGTCTGTTGTGGTCCACCCCAAGCCATAGGAAGTTTTCTCCGTAACAAAATTGGAGACCATACTAGGGACTTTACTTTTTGTTGGGGTTTGGGTGCACTTTTTCACTTGATTTTCTCTCTTCTTCTCTCCGTTTCGGTGTTGTATGTGGTAGTATGTTCATTCATTGAAAGTCCCCTAGAGTGGTTTGATATTGGGAAATTGGTTTTTACCACTTTATTCATTGTATATGCGAGTCAAAGAATATACAGTCACGTATATATTGTTGAATTTTCTTAATTTGCTTAGATGATATCTTAAAAAAATTAGTCACTAGTAAATCGCTGAAAGAACAACAAGCACAAAAACATAGGAACACAAGAACCAAAATAATTTCCTCGGGGAAAACACAAGGTAGAAAGCCCCACAAAACTTCCTCAATATAGAACTCAACTAGAGCAATGTAAAACCTAGACAACTGCTTCTCTCTTATTTCTGGCACACTAATATTTCTCTCACTTGCAAAATAGCTTGAGTGAGTGAGTGCAAATGAAGGGGAGCACCTCCCTATTTATATTCTTCATTTGACTTGACCTCTAACCTAACAAGGTCAACTTCTCTAACTGACTGGGCCCACTTGACCAACTAGACACCACAAATAACATTTATTATGTTGACTCTTGGGTACTATTGACCCGACTTACATCCAGAGGTTTACATTGATTCTTTCAATGATACTAATAAGACCAAAATCATCTCCTGAAGAAGGAATACAATCAATAAATTTGGAATATCTTTCAAATTTATAATATTTTAACACTCCCTCTTATCTAGGAAGGTATTCAACCACAACAACAACTACTGCTACATCTATACATCTGTCTGGTGAGACTCTACATGTCATAGGATGTTTTGGAACATCATCTTTTGTCTTCATCATTGATCTCAGCTGGATCATCTTCTATAATATTTGTCTTTCGTAAGTACTTGGACATCTTCTATCATCTTCTGCATTATCTTATATACCATCAGTATGTGAATACTGAATCATCTTCTGGATCCTCTTCTATCAATATGTGAATACTGAGTCATCTTCCTGGGTCTTCTTCTTGAAGCATCAATATGTGAATACTGAACCATCGCCTATCTCGTCAGAGTATAAATGATGGATCGTCTTCTATCTCATCACTATATGAGTACTGGATCATCTTCTTATAGTATCGGTATGTGGATACTAAGACATCATCTGTAACTTCATTATCTGCAACATCTGCGCATGGATACTAACACCATCAACAACAATATCATTAGCATGTTAGTACTAAAATCAAACAACAACTAATGCTAGATCATCATCTGCATTACCAGCATAGAGATGTTGGAACATCGATAACATCATCAGTATAGGAATACTGAAGTAACATACATCAAAAATCATTAGTGTGACATCACTTGTACTAAATCAATCAATCAACCGATTAATCATCAATAATGAAGCAAATAGAAATCACAACAATACCAAACAAAAAATATCATCAAACATATCAACAATCATAGAAAAAACATCTCAACAATCATCAGTATAAAAAAACTGCAACAATCATCAAACATCTCAGCAACCATCATCAACAATCATCAACAATCAACAGTATAACAATACTGCAACAATCGTCTCAATGACCATCATCAACAATCATTAACAATCAATAGTATAACAATAATGAAGATAAATCTTTCCCTTCAACATCTCAGAGCAGCATCACGTTGATTTCTCTGGTAGATCCATCCGGGCATTTTGTCTAACTTACTAACTCTTTTGAGACAAACAAGCCTAGTTATATAAATGGATCTCCCTAGGGACCAAACAAGCCTTGTCTGGATTACTAACCCTTTCGGGCCAAATAATCCTATCCAGACATACTAACCCCCCTAGGATCAATGGGCCTCATCTGACTTACTAACCCTTTCGGGCCAGACAAGCCTAGCCATATTTACCCTCCTCTAGACTGATCTACTCACCACTGCATCCATCATCCATGTACTATCACTCCCTCTTTTGAGAGAGGTCTTTTCAGACTACACCAAGCTTTTCTCGAAAGTATTCAAACTTTACATGAGCCAGAGGCTTAGTCAATACATCTGCTACTTGTTCTTCTGTAGGAACATACTTGAGCTTCACAACTCCCTTCTAAACCATATCCTGGATGAAATGATATTCGATTTCAATGTGCTTTGTCTTATCATGAAAAACATGATTTTCCATCATCTTAATACAACTCTGATTATCACAAAGGATATCAATAGCATCTATATCTGCATCGAATAATCTTGCTAACATATTTCAAATCCATACTGCTTCACTACATGCTGAACATGTTGCAATGTATTCAGCCTCTTCCGTACTAAGTGCAATACTGGTCTCCTTGCTATTAAACTAAGAGATCATGCATGATCCTAGACTAAAACAACATCCTAATGTGCTTTTTCTATCTTTAGCACTTCGTCCCCATTCTGAATCTGCATATCCATGTAATTTGATCTCACCACTAGCTGCATATATGAACCCATAATCTAAAGTTCCCTTTAGATACCTCATCACATGTTTTTCCCCAATAAGGTGAATGTGTTTAGGATTCACCATATACTAACTTAAGGTGTTTACTGCAAAACATATATATGGTATTGTATTGGTTAAGTACAGCGGTGAACCAATAATATTTCTATATAAGGTAGCATCAACTACTTCTGAAGTATCATCATTCAATAGCTTCAAACTTGTTGTCATTGCAGTAGTCATAGATTTACAATCTAACATTCCAAAACTTTTTAATATTTCTACAGTATATTTTCCTTGGTTTAGGAAAATTTAATCTAGATATTGCCATACTTGAAGACCTAGAAAGTAATGCATCATTCCAAGGTATTTCATTTTGAACTCTGCAACAAGCTTCTTCTTACATTCGATAATAAGCTTATCTTCTCCTGTCAAGAACAGATCATATACATATCGTAAAAAAATCATAATTCCATCATCATCAACCATATAGTAGAGGTTGGAATCTACTTTACTTTTAGTAAATCCTAATCTCATGATAAATCCATCAATCCTACCATACCATGCTCTGGGTGCTTCCTTTATTCCATACAACACCTTCTTTAGTTTATATACATGAGTTTTCTTATCATTAATCTCGAACCCTTGCGGTTGTTCGATATATACCTCTTCTTCAATCAAGCCATTTAGAAATGACATCTTCACATCCATTTTGATGTAGCTTCCACTTCATGTTGGATGCCAAGGAAAGGATAGTTATGATTGTTCACTATATCCTACGAACAATCCCTTCTTTCTTGAAGGATCTAACTTTGACCTTTTTTCCTTGGGAATGTGAATGTAAACGAGACAACCAAATATATTTAGATGACTTACCTCTGGTTTTTCTCTCGAAAACATTTCTTCTAGAGTTTTGTTCCCAAGGGAAATGCGGGACATTCTATTCTATACATATACTATTGTTATTTCTCCTTCTTCCCACAGGTGCATTGGGATATCTTGATCATGTATCAAGCTTTCATAGCTTCCATGATATATCTCTTCTTTCTTTCTGCCACACCATTTTGTTATGGATTATAGGGAATGGTGAGCTCCCTCTTAATCTTGACTTCCTTGCAAAAATCATTGAATTCATTTGAAGTGAACTCCCCTCCATTATATGACCTCAGAATATTTATTTTATTCTTAGAGAGGTTTTCCACTAGGGCCTTAAACTCCTTTAATCTTTCAAACACTTCATCCTTCTTTTTCATGAAGTATATCCAAGTCTTTCGGGCATAGTCATCAATAAAATAAGCATAGTAGGCATACCCACTTAATGAAGTGGTTTGCATTGGTTCGTAGATATCTAAGTGAATAATATCTAAGATCCCTTTTGCTTTACTATCACTTTTTGGAAAAGGATTCTTAGTATTCTTCCCTTGTGCACATCCTTTGCATGCTACTTCATGCTCTATCTGAATTTCTGGTAAACCAGTCACAACCTTGCTTACAATTGGAAGAGCTTTGTATTGAACATGAGAAATCCTTTTGTGCCATATCTCACATGGGTTAATGGTAATGGTTTCTAATGATGAATTTGTATGTCCCTTCAATTTGTAGAGTCCTCCTTCTTCAACTCCAATCTCCACTGCATGATCTATGGTTTTACCATTTTTCCACATGAGAACTTCTCCATCCACAAAGGAAACTCTGAAGCCTTTCTTATCTAAGGATGAAATGGAAAGAATATTCTTCTTTAGTTCTCGGACATACAGGACATCTTTCATTTTCATAGGCTTTCCAGAATCCAATTTATAGAATGCTTCTTCTATTCCTTTAATGGGATATTGGGAATCATCTCCAAGCATCACTTTTGTGTGAATATTCCTTTTGTTCAAGTCATGAGAGCGATTCCTTGTAACCAGTATTCTGCTTGGAGGAACCACTATCAACTATCCAGGTGTCATTTCCTAGTGAAACTGATCCTATTAGAGCAGAGATTAAAACATATTCTTGACATGAGTATTCATCTTTATTTGCTTCCTCTTCAACTTCTTGATCACTATCTTTAGCAACATGGGCCTGAAACCTTCTCATCATTTTTATCCTTTCTATTTTCATGGGACAGTTGATGGCAATGTGTCCAAAATTGTGGTAAGTGAAACACTCAAAATTTGAGAAGTCTCTCTTGGGTCTTTTAAATCCTTGAGTCTTAGGAGGATTCTCATGACTCTTCCTTTTTCCTTTGGTGTGGGATGTCAAGGCTTGATCCCAATTTTCATTTAGCTTTTCTTCTATAGTTTCTATCCTTTCTTCTTCTTGAACACATTTTTCCCATAACTTTCGAAATTTGATTAGTTTCCTTCTTGAGCAAATTCCTTGGATAAAGGCTTCCCGATATCTTGGAATACCATTTAAGGTTGTCATTACAATCTCTCCTTATTCAACCATATCATCAATGGATTCTAGATTATCCTTGATTTGAGCTACTCTTGTAAAGTAATACTCCATGGTCTCTGACTTTTGAGCTCTTACACTTTTGAGTGGATTCCTCAAGGTCATTTTCCTATTAATGTTTCTCCCTTCAAATAGACCTGCAAGAGCATCAAACATTTCTTTTGGAGTCTCCCTTGAGGATACTTGAGGAATCAAGCTATCTTTGATGGAATCAGATATGATCCTTTTTGCTATGATCATATCCTTCTTATGATGGGACTTGGCTTCAGCTTCTTCTGGTTCTTTCACTTCCTCTTTCACAAACTTATCTAGATCATTTTCTTGGAGTATGAGCATGATCCTATACTTCCATGCTTTGAAGTTTTCAACACCTTCAAAATTTTCATCTAGCTTGGTATTCTTTGTCATCTTTAGATGACTGAGAACTTCAAATGGAATAAGGAGGAAATATACTTACTTGAAGAAAGCATCTTCTAACTCACCTTCTTTTGGATGACCTAGGGTTTGAAGCAGAAACCCTAATTTTTCAGTTGGGATCACAAGTGGAGCTTAATGGTGGAAAAGATGTGCCTCCCTGGGGTGAGGTAGACAATATCTTCCTTTTTCTGAGATTGGTGATGAAACCTAAAGAACACTGAAACCCTAGTTTGTCCCAGCAGTAGTAACTGGTCCAAAATTGAAAATTCTTGGAATTCAATTTCGTCTTCACATAAAGATGTGCTCTTCAAAGGAAATTTGGGAGATCCCTCTTTTCTGGTTGATATGTCAAGGGATTTGTTCAGAACAATAGAACACTAACTATGCAGTGCTTCCTATCAGGGTGGCTCTGATACCATGTTGAATTTTCTTAATTTGTTTAGATGATATCTCAAAACAATTAGTCATTAGTAAATCACTGAAAGAACAAGCACAAGAACACAATAACATAAATATTTTCCTCAGGGAAACCACAAGGGAGAAAACCCTGCAAAACTTCCTTAGTATAGAACTCAACCAAAGCAGTGTAAAACCCAGACAACTACTTCTCTCTTCTTTCTAGCCCACTAATATTTCTTTGTCTTGCAAAAAATCTTGAGTGAGTGATTACAAATGAAGGGGAGGGCCTCCCTATTTATATTCTTTAGTTGACTTCACCTCTAACCTAACAGGGGTGACTTCTCTAACTGACTCGGTCCACTTTTCTAACAGGACACCACAAATAACATTTATTATATTGAAACTTGGGTACTACTAACCCGACTTATATTCATAGGTTTACATTGATTCTTTCAATGATACTAACAAGAATAAACTCATCTCTCGAAGGAGGAATACAATCAATACATATGGAATATCTTCCGAAGTTACAATATTTTAACATATATGCAGGTAGTACTATGCCTAGTCACATACATACGATGTTGTTCTTTGAAGAGTCACGTACGTCCTCCCTTTTGGTTGAGTTCTTGATGTGTAAAGCTATTGGGTGGGTTGCAAGTGTGGCTCAGTCTTCTTGGGTACCAATATTGTTTGTTGACTATTCTTTTTGTGACCGAAAACCCCTTTTTCTTAATTTTCTTTCTTTGAAAAATTTCCTAGTTGATTTATCTCCTTTTTGTTTTTCCATTAGTGCATTGGTATTTTAGTCTCAGTGTCTTGCTTGGCTTGTGTTTTCCACTTGCTATGGAGACTGAGAGATTTAATGACTTTTATTGTATTTTCAAAATAATTTTCTAGTTGCATACTTACTTGCATCTCACGTATGCACTTAAGGAGGTACTTTAATTGGGTTGCTTGGCTAAGAGTAGTGTTTAGACTTTCATATAGGAAGAATTGCATTGGAATTTGAAATGGAATGGAAGTTTTTGCATTACATGTAGTGGGATACCACCTTTTTCTTTATTAAAAACAAGTTGCACTCAGGCATTGATTTTTGGGTGTACACAGTTTACTTCATCGCTAAGTCGTAATATCACTGGTTGCATGTTCATTACCATTGAGTAATCACATCCATTAAAATTAACGCTTAAATTAAAATTTATTACACTTTTTAATTGATAGAGGTGAACCAATAAGATTAGGTTGTAGAGTCTTGGAATCGGGTGTTGTGAGAAATTTTTTTGAATGCTATGAAACAAAACAATTAGGTGTATGTCTAGATGAGAAGTGAAATCCTTGGTATAATTAGTGTTCTCAGGAAGATCCTCTTAGATAGGAGTTAAGCACGAGGCAACGCACACGTTAGTGGCGACCGCTTGCTGCTTTCTGTTGAGTGTCGGAGATATCTACAGCATATTATTCGTATTTGGGGAATTTTGAGGTACTTGTGGTGCTTTCGAGCTTCAAGATTTGTTACCCTGCCCATACGGTAGATCCCTCCTATGAATTTCTTCCTGAACATTGGTTATATTGAGGTGACCTTAGTTTCCTTACCTAGGTATCATAGGGGGTACTTGCAGAGGTTATCTGTGAGTGTCTTGTCCAAGTAGGGGTCGAAAAAAATTTGTCATATGCGTTGAAGCTAAGGGACACTATAATTGGTTACACACCTCTGCTTGTAGTGTATGGGAGTCTCAATCCTCTACTATGGAGATACATACCTACTCCATTCAGGAGATCACTTATCCTAGTGTATGGGAGTCTCAATCCTCTCTGTTTGTTTGCATCTGACCTAGTTTTATTCATGGGTGTGCTCTTTGTGCACTAGTTGGATTTAGGGATCATGATTAATTGGGTCTCTTTATGTTCTATTAAGTTCTGGTTCTATTATGTTCATCATGCCTTACATCACTACTAGTATTTCCTCACCCGCTCCAGGTTCTAGTGCGGACTGTGGTGTTGGACTAAAGGGCATCACAACCCCTTACCTTGCACATAGATTCGAAAGTGGTCATATTTTACCTTCTACTCCATTTGTGGGAGGATTATTTCCCTTCCTTCATCCTGTCTTGACACCAGTGTTCACTCCCCTAGGTGTGGTAGTGAATGCGTGCACGTTGGGTCTACAGTTTACATTCCTTCTTATGTCCCATCATCCACTACATTGATTCATTCAGATGCTTTTCTTATGATCAATCCTCTCTTTATATTATAGTTTGGACTCTTTAATGTCTATTTCCCATTGTTTTGGGACTTATATTGGTGTGTAGGGACTCATTTTGGGTGCACTTTCACTAGGGATTTGACCCATTTATGCCCATGATAGGTATAACACTGAACGAGCATATAGGATAGGACCATGTTTTCACATGCATAATACATTATCTGATGACCATGTCACCTTAACCATAGGTACGATCCCACTTTATGATGTTACAGAAACTTCACACTGCTTCTAGAAGTGGCATTACATAAGTGGTAGAGATTTACTACTCATGGGTGCCTTAGATAGATCCCGCTTTTTCGTTTGGTACCCTTGTCGAGTATCCTCCCTTAGGTCTCGAAGTTCCTTGTAGTTATTCCATGTCTTTGAGCAACAACCTCATATTCTTTCTTCAACTTTATGCTGGCCATATCTCATAGGGACTCCATTTATATCAAGTTCTAATTGAATTTCATGTGTCTGCTTGTTGTATTGATATTTATGTTGGCTCCTTGCTTCAGTTTTATAATCCATATAGCCTAAGATTGTCTCAATCCTATCCAAGTAAAGCTTTCCATATAACTTTTGCAGCTTGATTATCCCATACCCGGAGGAGACATTCCCCTGAGTGTCATTATCTTGCACTTGTTTCATTGCATTGAGCCTTAGGTATGTTCCACTTCTTGGAACTAATTTGCTTTCCTGTGACACTCGTTTCTGTTAGAACAATAATCCACTCATTAGCACCTAATTACACTACTTAGTCAATTTTATTTCCTTTTAAGATCTAATACACTATGTGGTGGACTAGGGTTGCTTAGTTGGAAAAATGCCAAGTCATATTGAGGTGTTCACACCCACATGAGCATTCTAGCTCAGTAAACCAGCCACATGTGTTCCCCCATCATTTCTGGTGTGCTTCCATTCATTGAATGTGGACATACAAGTTGACTTGGAGCGCTAGAGTGGGATTTCTGCCAATTTTGGCTTGATTTGGTGCATTAAATGTTGCATTGAGACTCTAAACCACCCATGCTATCCAAGGTGTAATAATTGACCCACAACATGTCATCCATGTCCACTCAGAAATTTGTGGTTGTTTGGGGTGATTTGGGACATGATTGGCCCACCTATGGGGGTTTGCTGTCATTTTGGCAATTTTGACTTATATGCTCACAATTGGCTTCCACAGCCTCATGAAACTCCTATGTTGTAATATATAAATGATAATAACAATTTTCATGGTTAGACAGTCTGAAATTATCTTTTTCTAGTTCACATTGTGTGTGTAATTTGCCTTTCAATTAATGGTTTTTTGCTAGTTTTGCACCAAATTTGATTTTTGAGCTTCACTGATGCTCCTAGATTATCCTGTGGTTTGATTTTATCACATGGTATCAGATACTATTGGATATGTTTTGAGTTGTAGATCAATTCAAAGTGATTTGAACTGCATTTTTAGTGGAGTTCCAAATAAAATTGAATTGTGTTTTTGCAAAACATACGGCACTTTCTTCATCATCAGCGTAGGAAGAAATGGAGGCTACCCACATCATGCTAACATCCTTCAATTTATTTGATTGGAAGGTAGATATGGTGATTCAACTGAGAGCCAATGGGCTTTACATAGTTACCATGGGCACTAAGATGGAACCAAATTTTGCAATTGAGAAAGCCAAGTACTTCAACAAATTGGATGAGGTATTTGGATTGTTGTGTCTGAGCATCTCGAGAGAGATATTGTTCCACATTGATAGTTTGACAACACCTAATGAGTTCTAGGTAAAAATAGAGACTCTATTTGGGAAAATTGATGAGCTACGTGATCACTATCTTGAGAATGAGCTTATTAGCTTAAGCCCAATGCACTATGACACTATCCAGGACTTCTTCACCAAGTTTAAGTCACTTGTGTTGCAGTTGAAGCAGTGTGGAATTGAAAAGAAGGAGGACCAATTGATCTTGTCTAGACTTTCGAAGTTGGGGTTGGATATCTTAGTTTTTGTGATTACATTCCACTCCGGCAGTTAACACATCGAAACTGGCAAATGCCCAGTCTGGAAAATATCATGGAGTCACTCACTCAGGAGAAAGACAAAATTGTCCAAGTGGGTCCCATCAATACCAAGGATCAAGAACTAGCAGTGGGAGTTTCAAATTCCTTAAATGGAAATCCCAAGTCTAAGAGTTTCAAGCTGCTAGAAAATAAGAAAAACCCAAATCCAGTGATGCAAGTTTGAATCCTTCCAAGGAGAAGGACAACAAGGGAAAAGAGAAGGCCAAATGCACCTATTGCCACAAGGGATGGAATCCAGAGAGCTCATGCATGAAAAATACCATTTTCACCATGGCACAGCTATTGAAGAGGAACAACATTCTAGTCCTTGATAGCACAAGGAAGAAGGATGGAAACTCCAGTTCAAATGAGAGCAAGGAGAAATTTCATGTTTTGGTGGCAAGTACTTCTAACTCTTCATATTTTGTCATTTATTTGGGGGCTTCTAGGCATATGGTATCCAAGAAAGAGGCTTCCAAGAATATGGTATCCAAGAAAGATCTCTTCTCCTCCATGAGTTCGAATGTTGGCCCAGCAGTTCGAATGGGGGATGATTCAGAACTCCAAACCAAGGGGATTGGGAGGATTGATTTAGGGCATGGCTTCTTCAATGAAGTATTGTATGTACTAGATCTTGCAGAAAATTAGCTGTAAGTATATCAAATGACCCATACATGAGATCCAAAGATAGTGACTTTCACTCCAGACATGGTAGATATTGCAAAGATCTCAACAGACCAAGTCATTGCAATTGGCTATGCATACCACTATGAGAGGATGTATAAGTTCTCTAACTTGATCCCCACTTCCAATGACCAAGCACTTCTCTCACATTACAATGAGGTTTTGAGGCTATGGTATGAGAGGTTTGGTCACATGAACTACAAGTACTTATAGGCACTACACAAAGATGAGATGGTGGAAGGTCTTCCACAAATTATATCATCAAATGGAGCATGCATTGTGTGTGTAGTTGGGAAGCATCCTAAGCAAAGCTATGAGAAGGGGAAATCAAGGAGAGAAACCCAACCACTTGGGTTAGTGCATTTAGACTTTATTGGTCCATTTCACAATCCATCATATGGTGGATCAAGGTATGTGCTTACTGTCATAGATGATTACTCTCGATTTTGTTGGGTGTACTTCCTTAAATTGAAGTCTGAGGTGTTTGAACACTTGAAGACTTGGAAGGAATTAGTAGAAAATAAGAGTGGGCATAAGATTAAAGTCCTTAGGACTTATCATGGAAAGTATTATGTGAATAAGAAACTGCAGAAACTTTGTGAGGAGAGTGGCATCCAAATGCAACACTCAACTCCCTACACACCACATCAAAATTGTGTGGCTGAGAGAAAGAATAGGTCACTCAAGGAGATGGCCACTTGCATGATAGAAGCAAGGGATCTAAGTCCCAAGATATGGGCTGAAGCCATTAGTTTTTCTTCTCACATACAAAATATATCCTTTCACAAATCAGTAAAAGGAATGACACCTTACGAGGCATGGTTTGGTAAAAAGCCAAATGTCTCAAATTTCAGAATTTCCGAGACTAGAGCATGGGCTAGAATTCCCTCTAAAAAGAGGAAATCCTTGCAACCAAAAAGAAAGGATTGCATCATGGTTGGGTATGGTGAATAAACCAAAGGTTACAAGCTATTTTAAACCTCCACTTTCAAGACATTTGTTGAGAGAAGTGTGAAATTTGAAGAAGAGCCAATTCCTGATTTCGAGCTTGCACCGAGGGAATGCTCCTCTCCTCAACCATTTGAAGATGTAAGTGATGATACATGCTCTGTTTTTTCTGATATTTCTGATAAAAATGTTGCTGAATATGACATTACTGAATATGAATCACCATCTAGGCCCAATTGGGCTGAAAAAATTGTACAAGTAGCTGGGGAATTGGAAGGAAATCCCCATGAGCCTAGGAAGACTAGATCACAAACTAGAAGAGATTCCTTTGCAAGTGATAGTTCTCTTGAAGAGCACTATTATATTCTGGTTGGTAATTATCCTCAGTCAAATAAGCAAGCTTATAATGACCCAATATGGAGATCAGCAATGGAAGAATAATTTCAGTCCCTCCAAGAGAACAATACATGGGGATTGGTTCCCCTTCCTCCCAAGAGGAAAGTTGTTCAATGCAAATGGGTTTTCCAAAAAAAACTTGCTGCTGATGGTTTTGATATGAAACATAAGAAAATATTAGTTTCTCATGGCTATTCTCAGGTCCATGGTGTTGATTACACAAAGACCTTTGCACCGGTTGCAAAGATGGACTCAATTAGACTAGTTCTAGCATTGGCAACTAGTAAAGGTTAGGAAGTTCACCACATGGATGTTAAGAGTGCTTTCTTACATGGTGAAATATAGGAATAAATCTATATGAAGCAGCTTGGATGTTTCCAAGAGGATCCTTAATTGGTATGTAGGTTGAAGAAATCATTGTATGGACTCAAGCAAGCCCCCACGTCTTGGTATGCTAAAATGGATGCTTTTTTGCTCTCTATTGGTTTCACAAGATGCAAATCAGACCCTAATGTGTATTTGCAGAAATGTGATGGTATTTTTCAGGTAATTGTTCTTTATGTTCATGATCTCCTCATTATAGGTAGCTACACCAATTTAATTGGCCAAATCAAGTCATCTTTGCACAGTGAATTTGCCATGATAGACCTAGGATTGCTAAGGCAATTTTTGGGCTTGTAAATTGAGCGAAATGAAAGGGGCATCAAGATGAGTCAACCATGGTATGATTCAGACCTTATAAATAATTTTAACATGGATGAGTGTAAGACATCCAAGTCTCCCTAAATTTCTTGTATTAAAATGCATGAATTTGGCAATTCTCCATTGGTAGATTTTACACTCTACAAGCAACTAGTGGGAAGCTTGCTCTACCTCACTCAGACAAGACCTGATTTTTCTTATGCTGTAAGTGTTGTAGCAAGAAATATGCGCTAGACACATGAGCTCCATTCAAAGGAGAAAAAATAATTCTTCAGTATGTCCAGGGAACCAAGAACTTCGGGGTGCACTACAGATCTAGTCCCTCACTTCAACTAGCCGGATTTTCTGATTCAGATTGGACTGGAGATCCCACTGACAGGAAGTCAACTTCAGGTTTTGTTTTTTTCTTTGATGAAGGTACCATTTTCTGGTCAAGTAAGAAACAACACACTATTTCACTTTCATCAGCAGAGGCTGAGTACAGGGCAGCAGTCAATGCTGCTACACAGTGTGTTTGGTTGCAAGGAATTCTCTAGGAATTTGGTGTCACAATTGATTCTCCAACCAAAATTTGGGTGGAGAATCAAAGTTCCATCAAAATATATACTTATACAATTCAGAGAAAAAGAAAAAAACATATTGAGATACACATGCATTACATTCGTGGCTTAGTGCTTGACAGGGTGATCTCACTGCAGTATTTCCCATCCACCGAGAAAACTGTTGATATTTTTACCAAGGATTTCTCTGAGAAAACCTTTACATACCTGAGATATTTGCTTGGGGTGAGTGAAGGATGGTAATTTGCTATTATTTATTGTAGGTCCAGCCCCATGTCCATTCTTTAGGGAAGGTTTTGTCCCATGAGTTTTTCCTTCTTTTCTTCAGTTCACATGAACAAATAGAATTGTAATTTCTGAATTATGTATTTGAGCTGACTTGAGCCATTGTTGCCAAGGCCTCCATAATTTTGTGAGTTGTACTTAGTTGTTGGATTAAGGGAGGTTGTTATAATAGTAATCCACTCATTAGCACCTAATTACACTACTTAGTCAATTTTATTGCCTTTTAAGCTTTAATACACTATGTGGTGGACTACGGGTGCTTAGTTGGACAAATGGCAAGTCATATTGAGGCTTTCACACCCACATGAGCATTCCAGCTCAGTAAACCAGCCACATGTGTGCCCCCATATTTCTAGTGCGCTCGCATTCATTGAATGTGGACAGGAAAGTTGACTTGGAGCGCTAGAGTGGGATTTTGGCCAATTTTGTCTTGAATTGGTCCATTAAATGCTACATTGAGCCTTTAAAACACCCATATTTCCACACCCATGCTGTCCACTCCAGTCCATGCCCTCTCTCACTGTGCCCCCTAGTTTTTTATCCAACATCGATGTGGCTACATCTTCCACTATGCCATCCACCCTAGCATCAGAGCAGGTTTTCCAGCCCACTGCTCCACCTGTCACCCCCGAGGACCAACATACTGCTCCACCTACCACCCCTAAGGACCAGTTGATTTCTTCACCTGTCAGCCTCTAGGACCAGTCGATTTCTCCACCTGTCAGCCTCTAGGACCAACCTGTTGTGTTCACGGTGAGATTGATTAGTTTATGAAAATCTCGTGCAATATTAATGAAAATTAACATAGCCAGTAAATTGTCTGAGTTATCTTACTGTTTAAATGTTGCAGGGTGGCATTGCCGAGAAACTTGGATCATGGAGGAGGGTATCTTGCTCACCACTTACGGTCTCGTCTGAGGTGAGCTATTTAAGATTCGAAAACTTAATTTTGATTTTTAAATTGTGTTTTATACTTGTATAATTTCTTGTAGGAGTTGACATTTTATTGTTGTCATTTCAGAGCCCAAGGGGAGGTGGTCAAAGCGGACAGAAGAACCAATTCCTCTAGCTCGAAGAAGAGGAAGATCGATTTCAAAGGTGCACCTAGGAGCTTTGAGGGTGGATAGGAGGATTGAGATACCCTCCTATTTACACTAGCCATGATGTGGCATTTTGGCACGAGTTGCCATATTTTGTATAGGGTAGGAATTTCCATTGTATAGACATTGGCAACGATGTTCCATTTTTCACTACTACTGTATATGATTGGAAATTTGTGTATATGAATATATCATTTTTCACTTATTTATATTACTTTTTCTTTGATTACATATTTGCATACATTGTGTCAAATGTAGTAGTAGATTGTAGTTGATGTGCTTACAGTAGTTATTGTTGATGAATCAATAAAGTCTGTATGTTCACAATAAAATGCATAAATTTTTTAACACTGTACGTTAGTTAACAAAAAAAATACACAACTGCATAAACTTGTACAATAGCAATAATAATTTTAAATACAAAATACCTGATCTTGTAAATCATAGTGCAAATACCTAGATTGACCCTTCACTCCTTGGCCCTTCCATTTCTTTTCTTGGATTTTCACACCTAGCTTCAACCTTGTTATTGCAGACCTAAAACCTAAGGACCTAGACCTAACTAGACACCTAACCTAAAACCCTAGCTTTCTACCCTTCCAAACCCTTCCTCCCTTCTCCATCTCTTAACCTACTCACTTACCTTTCCACCTCTCCTCTCTCATTTCCTAACCCTAAGCTTTGAATCTCATACTCGTATCCTCGGCCTATACTATCATACCTTGGCCCCTTTCAAAACCCCTTCTCTAGCCTTAGCATCCCTCCTAGGACTCTACATATCATTGACATTTCCATCCATACATAAGAATTTTTGACAGTGATCTACAAGTACATTTGCACTACTAAAATACCGAAAAGACCTCGAGAAAACATGTACGAGATACCATCTTTATTGAGGGCTATCATATAGGTACTTGTTGGCACTCTTGGCTTGAATAAAAATTACTATTTGGGACAGTCATAGTAAAAATTTTCTTGTCTTTGCAATTACCTAACAATTGTCTTCCTAATTGCAAACTTGAAATTGAAATAGCTATTGCATCTTTACTTTCACTTGAAGTAACATTTTGGGACAGTCATACTTGGCTAAAATTTATCATTGGTTTGACAGTCTTATTCATTGTCCAAATTGGAATAGAAAGCACTTGTTTTCCTTTGGTATTTACATAGTAATCATTGTCTCATTTTGAAAGCTATAAATTGATATTGGAATGATATTCTCTTACCATTTCATAGTATTGATCAGCTGAGAATCATATTAAACATGACTGTTGTTGTCTTGCATTTGTTACATCTACTTGGCAAACATTGATTTTGATAAATTTTACAATTTATATCATTTGAAGATGAAGTTGACATTGCTTACTCTCATTGAATACATAAATATTTGTTATGCTATTTTTGAGCACTTTTAATTTTAACGATCTCTTATACTAGTTTCTTTGGCATAGGCTAACTAAAGTTTAAGGGTTAGCATGCATAACCTAGGGTTTAGAATCAATGAGAAAACCCTAACCCTAACTAAATTTTAAAGGTTAGCATGCATAACCTAGGGTTTAGAATCAATGAGGAAACCCTAAACCTAGGAGGGAAAACCTAATACCAATTCTACCTAACCATCTCTTGTGGCATCTTATAAAGTACAACTTTTTGTTTCTATATGAGCATGCCTAGGATTGTAGTCATATGTCACATATTCTTTATACACTAATCAAATGAGATACTCTTTACAGTTTATCATGCACAAATTGCACTAGTTGATATTAATCAATGGGGAAATTTTAACTCTAACGAGGAAACTAGTTTGACTTGGCTGGAAATCATTCTTAGTTTGATAGTCCTATCTTCATGAAAAGTGGATTGATTGGGGTCTATGTCAATGTATGTCGGTTGCAAAAGAGGTTGAATTTGTATGATATGATGATAACATCCCATCAACACCACTAACATGCTTTAACCACATGCATAATTGAAAGGAAAATTACATCCAATGTTATTCGCAATCACCCAACCAACCATTAAATAAAAGATTGAATCATCTTATAGTGTTTGACCCCCCTCTTTCACAAGAAATATTCATTATGGTCATTGTCTTGCAAGCATATATTCTAGGTATATGGTTTATTCTAGCTACATATATTCTAGGCATATGGTCTATTGGTTTCTAGTTAAGTGAGACCAACTAATATAATTATCTAAACCTAATGAGTTCATAAAACTCTAGTTTGTAGTTGTATGTGTAAATTTGCCTTCACTATTTTTTAGGTTTGTGGTTTGTAGTTCATGAAACACTATTTTTTGTTATTTTTTCTTGTAGATTAGATATATGGTCTAAGTGTATATAAATAAGTGAGACTAACATAGAATTTGATCTCTATGTATTTAAATTTCTTTCAATTCATGAAACCCTGGTTGGCTTGATACTTGTAATCCATGTATGTGTCTCTACTTCTATTTCATACAATTATTTTCTATACTTGTAATTCATAAAGCCTTATTTTCTTTGGTGTAGTTAAGGTACATATCTTCTAGTTAAATGGTATATTGGTTTCTAGTTGAGTGACACTAACAAATCTAATTATGTAAACCTATTGAGTTTATAAACCTTGGTTTTTAGTTCTATGTCTAAAATGTGTGAACCATAGTTTTTAGGTTTGTGGTTTGTAGTTCATGAAACCCTAGCTATATTGTAGTGTAGGTAAATATCTTCTAGGTATATGGTCTACTAGTTTCTAGTTGATTGAGACTAACAAATATAATGATATAAACCTAATGAGTTCATAAACCCTAGTTTGTAGTTCTATGTCTAAATTTGTGAACCCTAGTTTTTTTTTCTATTTGTGCATGTATCTTAGGTATATCGTTTAAGTATTTCTACATAAGTGATACTAACATAGCACATGATCTCTATGTATGTGAATTTCTACTTCATAAAACCCTAGTTTGTAGTTATATGTGTAAATTTATAAACCCTAGTTTTTAGGTTTATGATTTGTAGTTCGTGTAACCCTAGCTTTTTTGTTATTTTCTCTTGTAGCTTAGGTATATGGTATAAGTGGTTCTACATAAGAGAAACTAAAATAATACATCATCTCTATTTATGGGAAATTCTTTCAATCCATGAAACCCTAATTGGCTATATACTTGTAATTCATGTATGAGTTTTTACTTCTAATTCATACAATTATGTGTTTCTACTTATAATTCATGAAACTCTAGTTTCTTTGTTGTAGTGTAGGTACATAGCTTCTAGGTATATAGTCTATTGGTTTATAGGTAATGGAATTATAGGAGACCAATGGAGTCAATGGCTCATCGATCTGACCTCCGATTGTTGAGTTATGTCGAGTTGAAAGTCACATGAAAATGTCGTTCACAGACACTTGGCGACTCTTGGTGTGGGAGCGAAAAACAAATGGAGCAGCAAGGTTGCATGTCATTGGCTCTGAAAAGTGTGTATGGGAAATTCCAATATGGTAACACTGCCAATATTGGCATGGTGGAGGTTTTTGCAAAGTTGACCCACCAATGCGAGAGATGCATTGAAGGAAACTGAGCAAAACCCTAGTTTACAAAACTGATGCATAATGAAGTCAATGGGCCATGAAAACATGGTTGAGAGGCCCCCTAGAGGTAAAGGAATGCCAGGAGACCAACGAAGTTGACGGATCATCAATCCGACCTCTGGTTTCTGAGTTATGTCGAGTTGAAAGTCGCATGAAAATGTCGTTCAAGTACTTGGTGACTCTTGGTTCGGGAGCAAAAAACCAAACGGAGCAACAAGATTGAATGTCATTAGCTCCGATAAGAATGTATGTTAAATGTCTATATGGGAAAACTACCAAGACAGGCACGGTGGAGGGTTTTGGAGAGTTGACCCACCAATGCGAGAGTTGCATTAAAGAAAACTGAGCAAAACCCTAGTTTACGAAACCAATGTACAATGAAGTCACTGGGCCATGCAAACATGATGGAGAGGGACCCTAGAGGTAATGTCATTCTAGGAGACCAAGGGATTTGATGTCACATCGATTCAACCTCTGATTGCTAAGTTATGTTGTTTTGAAAGTCGCATGAAAATGTCGTTCATAGACAATTTGGTGACTCTCGGTCCGGGAGTGAAAAACCAAATAGAGTAGCAATATTTCATTTCATTGGCTTCGACAAGTGTGTATCAGAAATTCCGATATGGGAACACTTCCAAGAATGGCATGGTGGAGGGTTTTGCAGAGTTGACCCACCAATGCGAGAGTTGCATTTAATGAAACTGAGAAAAACCCTAGTTTATGAAACCAATGCACAATGAAGTCACCGGGCCATGAAAACATGGTGGAGAGGGCCCCTAGAGGTAATGGCATGCCAGGAGACCAACAGAGTTGATGTCTCATCGATCCGACCTCCGGTTGTTGAGTTATGTCGAGTTGAAAGTCGCATGAAAATGTTGTTCAAGGACACTTGGTGACTCTTGGTCCAGGAGTGAAAAAACAAATAGAGCAGCAAGATTTAATGTCATTGGATCCCACAAGTGTTTATGGGAAATGTCGATATGGGAACACTGCCAATACTGGCACGATGGAGGGTTTTGCAAAGTTGACCCACCACTGCGAGAGTTACATTGAAGGAAACTGAGCAAAACTCTAGTTTATGAAATCGATGCACAATGAAGTCACAGGGCCATGAAAACGTGATGGAGAGGGAACCTAGAGGTAATGGCATGCCAAGAGACCAACTGAGTCAACGATTTTTGGACCCCGACCTTGAACTGGCCCAGGCGTCCCTGAATGGATTTTGAAGGCTTAGTGCAACTCACCATAGAACGTTGACTGGGGATCCGATCAATGAACCGTTAGTTTCGTTGGGATCGTGGAACAGGATTATGGCCAAGGTGGCCTTCCCCCCAACTTTGCATGGCTTAGGCATTCCTATGAGCTAGATTATGCAAACTAGGGTTTCACCCCAGTGGAGTGTAAGCACAATTATCCAATCTCATTCAATATAGCCATCTGGATCCTCTCTGTTGCTAATTTCCTCCATCAATCTCTTGTGCTCTAAATGAGGAAATAATTAATGTAGCTTGGTTGATTTCTTATTTGACATTGTCTGTAGATGGATTTCCATGCCAATAATCAAGTTTGTGAAGTGATAGACCACAGAACCCGGTCTATAATCCACGAATACATGACCACTATTTATTCTTGATTTCCCATCTAGTGTAATATATTCACCCTCAACCACCATCGATCCAATAGGAAATTCATTGCCTTGATCATTAATCAACGATCTGTTCAGGATTTGATTACCTCGAATGCATCATGCACCGTCCCCATCATTCTCACCTTTGTCGTGCCCGGTCTCAAAGTAGTTCCATATATACGACACATTATAAGTCTTATGTAACATACTCATCCATTGGAAGACTCGGGCATTTTTTAGCTCGCCCGCACAATAATCTGACCATATCCAATGCTGATCCATCTGTATATCTCCCTCCTTAGTTGATCATAGAAAATTCAAAAACAATTTTGCACATAATGCAGATCATGGCATTTGTCATCACTTATGTAAAAGTTTGTCTCCTTCTGTATTATCATGTTGTTAATGCTACTCTTAGGGCCATACCTATACGTAATATGTACCATGATGCTGACTTGGTTGGAATGGTAGTATTGAATCTAATTTTCATTTTGTGGTTAAAGGGTGCAGTTTTCTGCAAAATCCACAATTGCCAATATGGTCCCAATGGGATAGTTGTCCCTTCATTTTTTGTACTGCTCATTCTGCCATCACGCTACATGCACATGTTGACCATACTACTCTGTTTTCATGTAGAACTTCAATGTCAAAAAATCACATACTCGTACCTGTTTCCATGAAAACAAGGGTCGTATTAGAATTTCACCTTTAAAGAATGAATATGTAGAAACTGAACGTGTAAGAGGAAAAACATGAAATAATAATTTGCACCTGTGACTTCACCAATGCAATCTTTTTACTTTCCTTCACACTATCTGATTGATAAGTCACATACTTGAAGCTTTGCATCTCCACGGTCATACTGCCAAATTGATGCTCATGTCTTCCATGAATGCAACGATTCAAAAGAGAAAACCCACTGCACCTGGAACAATTCCCATATAGACATGATTTTCCTTAGTATTTTTTTCCTTCATGCCTTGGACACATGATGTTGACGATAAAATCTCTTGATGCATTTGATGGTATTACTAATTCATTGCATCCCTGCTCAATGTTAGTATTCAAATCACAAAATATATGTTTATACATGTCATAATATTAATATTCTACATGGTATCTTAAACAACATGTGTTCTGATCAATGCATATATGAATGTACCATGTTTACATTTCTCAAAGGACCTTTGGCCTAGGTTCAATTGTGTGTGCTCATTCCTGAATCTCTCATAGAGTTTACTCTGTGTTGTGTCAAGGATGTGTTTGACGTGGGGTTCACATTCAGTAGAACCTTTTCTCAACTTTAGCACATCTCTTTGGTTAGATGAAGGTCTGGTATGATCATGCCATAAATTTTTTACTAAGCCCTTAACATCATCAATTATCTTCATATCTCAATGAGGCAACCTGCTGACAAAAGCACAACAATCTTTTCCACCTGGAGTATGAATATTTTATCTTATAACAGAGTACTTTTTAATAGTTTTTCTATTTAATTTAAGTATGTGAGAAGTGTGTGAAAGGATGCAACATTGCCATGTGGACTTGCTTACAATTGATTCTGATAACACACGATGAGCCGCACAAATATCTTTAGTACGAGACGTCTTCCGAATCACATTAAAAGAAGATTGGATATTTCTAACAATATGATTGTTAGCCTTTGAACTTCTAACCATATTTATGCCCAGAATTCTCCTAACAACAACTAAACAATTTGAATTTAACAAGCATAGTAATAATTGACATTTATTTGCATCACCTTTGAATTCAAAATATTCCTTCATCAATTTGCTACATTTCCAATCGATAGTGTGTTTGGGAAACTTACCTTCAAGACCTGACTGACAAATTTCATCCACATGGATATGTCTAGGAGTCATTTTTCTTGCACTAAACAGTCGAGGTAGGGAAGGTGGACATGAGTTACGAATCCCAAGGATTCTTTGTTGTGGTGCTTCATTCACATGTTGGTCCATATTGGGAGTGTGCTCGACATGGTTGTGGTCTTCTTGGAGATATTGCAAATTAATCATTTCCCCTAGGTCCAACGCTTGATACGCAACGTCTCTCAATATACCTATGTCTTCAAGAGCTTGAGAATGGCTCATTGATGGATTGTTGGTTAGAGACTGTGTTGATGTTGGAATGAGTTGGGTCTGTTGGATGCAATCGCTTCACCTGCGGCTCTGAACTATAGGTTGTTATGTCATCAACTCTGTTAGGATCGGTCGCAGTATCAGTGGAAATTTTTGGACCATGTCTCACTCTTTCCATTGCCAACCTGGCCTTTTCTCTTACCTCATTTTCCTTTTCAATGGGCATATTCCTTCTAGTTTTTCTTACTCTATTACGTGAGTTTCCCATCTCCAAAAGTTTCTTTATCAAAACTATGAGGTCTACCCCTACATAAGAAGCAACAAATAAGGTATTAGTTCCATTATACAATAAACATGACGCGTTCCAACATAATTAACTAAATTACAGATATGTTAGTATGGTAATTTTTGGCATTGATACATAAACATTGATTAAAGGTTTCTCTTTATGTTCAAACTAAAGTTTCATTTCTATACCCTATTTGAGTCAAGTAAAGAGAGTCATGTTTGCAGGTATTACAACTATAGGATTATGACTTCCTTTGTGTTCAAAAATTATTGGAAGTCAAAAGAAGATGAGTGAAATATTCTTCATTTCCAACACCTTCGGACGAGATGACATTACACGTAATATGCCACATTAGTTGTGAGGGAAGACACAAGTTGGTGTTTGGATGTCTTCGGAATAAATTGAATAAATTACACTCATTAAGTTACACTAACTAAAGAGAACAAATTGACTAATTACACAATGAGGTTGTAAATCCCCCCAAAAAAGGAGAAATCATTGAGGTAGAGGCATCCTTGTCAAGCTCAAAGGCATGTTATGATAAATGTAGCATGGAGAGGAGAGCATTGACAAGTTGGTGAACTATTCAACATGGACCCTCTCCCATGATTGCTTCCAAGGTTTTTATACAAATTTAAGAGTATCAAGAGAGGACCTCATCTATGTCATCCTTGTGGGAAATGAAAATATATTCATGTGAAAATGATTATTGGTCTACATTGCATACTTCATCTTGTATAGAGAATATGAACAACTTGGTGAACTATTCAATATGGATCCTCTCCCATGATTGCTTCAAAGGTTTTTTTTTAATTGAAGAGTCTCAAGAGATAAATTTATCTATGCCATCATTGTGTGAAATCAAAATATATTCATGTGCAAATGTATATTAGTTAACATTGCATACTTCATCTTGTATGGAGAATATGAGACTTGTTTAGATGTGAAGTTGGGAATTCTTCTTGTGAAATTAATTGTTGTCTATGAGAGAGATATTATTGTAGGCATATAATAAAATATAAATCAATGAAATGATCTGAAAGCTTGTGAATGAAAACAATTATTTACAATACAACATACCTATTCAAAATGATCTCTTCTTGCAATGAAAACTTGTATTTTGAATGTATCCACTAACTTCCAAGACCACTGAATATGTTTGTTAGATTCCAAGAGTGATCTTCTATCCAATATATCAAAGAGTTTCCAATTGATGATCGAGTGTGAGCCAAATTGCAAAGTTTAGGAGCACAAAATGTACAAACAGTTGTAGAAAACCTGTGAAAATTGGTAGCAACCCCAAGAATCTAGATCTTTATTCTTTTAAACCAACAACAAGTGTGCACACGTGTATTTATG
>LPNX010749121.1:30036-37536 GCA_001517045.1 Pseudotsuga menziesii | reverse complement strand
TGTTGTTGAGTTCGTTTTGGCAACGTAGGGCCATAAACGACTCTGAAAAATCAATTTTCTGTCAGAGGGATGTTTTCCCCATTTTATTGTGTCGGTTGTAATTACAAATCCTATTTTTGGTAATGCCCAGCGGATGGGAAAATAGATCCGCAATATGAGGGTTTGATGAGGCTATTTTGACCTCTGTGAAGCCCAAGAATGTTTCCCGAAAACGTATTTCCTCATGCTGGGTTGTTCGCCCTAGTTTCCATTTCTGTTTTGGTTCTCGAGACCGTTTTTTTTCATATCCAACAGTTGTGTATGACTGTGTTTGATTAAATGGGTTAACTGTGTGTTTGATGCAAGTTTGGATTGGATGGATAAGTCCAAGGAACCCATGTGTTGTTTGTTAGTTTCCTTAGCATCCTATAAAACCCAATTTCTTATTGGCTTAGTTGGACAGTCTATGAAACGCAATGGTGTGTTGGCTTAGCTGTGGATGTTTTTTTTTGGGCTATGTGTGAGCCTGTTATTTCCCTAGTGCCTTGTGGAATCATGCCCAGCTCGAGAGTGGTAGTGATGCTGAGAGATTGATGAGCACATTGGCCTATGGTTGGGTGGAACGCTGCAGCGGCATAGCTAGTTGCGGGCCAACTTCTTTGCTAGATAAGTATTCTTGTGTATTTAATCTCTTCAATGAATTGTTTATGAATTAAAATGAACATGATGAATGTGTTGAATGAATGTTTTTGCTTCCGTTGTAGAATCACTGTAGAATGCATTATGCATCTATGTATATCTTTATGTTCAATGCATTTTATTTATTATGTTTCAATGTTCATGGGGCTATTTCGCCCGATTGACAGCAGCAGTGTGTTGGTCGTGCCCTCTCCATCATTGATATGAGAGGTGGCGATGTGACACGTATGCACTCAGAAGCATGATTGTGCTTCTAGTGCACGCGTGTTATGTTTTAAACTACACTCACAGGTTATTTAAATTTAGAATTTTGGCAGGCACCTTTTTCCCAACCTATGTGGTCGATGACTTGGATGCTTTGGTTTTAGGATCGGGTTGTCAAACCAAGTGGTTTGGACTGTCTTATGACAGAAAACATGTTTTGTACCACTTCTCCTATTTCGTGCATGATTTTTCTTATGCCACGTTTGTCCACTGCTCAGTGAAAATACACACACTTGTGTAACTCTGTCTGTAGTTTCTGAATATGTAATTTTTATTTAAATCTATTATCTTTTTCTATTTTTTATTTAATTTTTAATGGACTAACATCAATCTAACACAAAAGGCAGGCTATTTGCTTTGGCTATAACTGTTGATTCTCACATATTTAGAAAACAGAAAAGAACCCACACAAGAAGACACAAAGACCTACATCCAAAAAAAAATAGCGTCCATTAACTATGTTCAAACCAAGATGTCATGGACCAACGCTCGACCTTGTCATTTTAGGGCGTCACTCACTTCCTTATTCCACCATTTTCATACCAAATGAGTGGGCCAACGCAAACATATTGATTTTTTTTAGGAAAAAAATAACATACCAACCTTAGAAGAATCTCATTTTTGGGGATTTATACTTAGTTTCCATAAACAAAAGTTATATATTCTGGAAGGTAATCTGATTGTCCATGTTTCATATTCTTATGCCATATTCCAAAAATCAAGAACCTCATTTCTGCAAGATGAAGTTGTTTCAATGGTTGAAAAACCTACACACTCAAATACCTAGCATTAACAAATTCATAGACAGATCTGACCTCTGTTAAGATAACTGAATCACTTGGGAACTATCACGTTCCACCCAACCATGACCCAAAACCATTCCTGGTTTAAATCCGGATTCCCTCGAGCTGGTTCCAACATGCAAGTAACTTAGAGCTCCTAAAATAAGGCTTCCCTATCTAAGATATCAGGTTTTGAATCAATTCTCATTTTTCCTCTTAGGAAAAATGTTCTCCAAGAACTCTCTTGAGAATAATCAGGTAGAGATATGGAATAACAAAAAGATCCCCAAGCCTCCCATTGGCTTGGGGTTTTTGTAAGAACACTTTTTAGTTAAAGGGGCACTTAAATCAAGAATCATTTGATTTCTTGATTTAACCATTTTTATTTAATTTAGGTACTTTTAATATTTAACTTAGGAAATTTTAACTAGTTCCTATTTGGACTCTTGTAGGTATTTTAATATTTAATAATCATTAGCAATAATAATAATATATGGAGCCTTTCTTTATTTCTTATAGCTATTAGTATTATTACTATGCTCTCTCTCTCTCTCTCTCTCTCTCTCTCTCTCTCTCTCTCTATATATATATATATATATCATTTGTTAACATTTTGTCTTTAGGTATCATATAACATGATCCCTAAACATATAACACTTTCTTTAATAAGGCCTTCAATTAAGGGTTAGGTCAAGTAGGTCAGGCAACTCTAAACCTTCTTACATGTTGGATTCCCTCGTATAACATGGTAGTTCTTCAGTACTTGATGAAATACAGAAATTTAAAATTTTATTTAATCACTTAAAAATAAGTCACATGAAATCAATGTTTTATTCGAGTCGTTTTCACTCGACATATTAATTCTTTTGAGTAACTCCTAGTGCTTATCCAGATCCCATACTCAACGCTAAAAACAAGGAGTTACAAACTTAGTGCAATTCCAGATCTCCTCACTCAACACTAATGCTAGGATGTATTTGAAGGATACACCTAAGGATACAATGGCCAAGGATCCGATGTTCCAGAGCTTAAGCTCAACATCAACTTGGAAGGCTCCATCCCAACACTTCCAAATTATCTTTCCATGTGCTCCAGAGCTTCATGCTCAACACAAATGTCTCAAAACTCATGTGTTCCAGAGCTTCTCACTCAACACAAATATAAATACTCATGTGCTCCACAGCTTCTCGCTTAACACAAAACATCAATTACCCATCTGCTCCAGAGCTCCTCACTCAACACAAACCATCTCATCAATTTATGTACTTCAAGGACCACGCCCAACACATGAAATCATATATATATAACATATGCAATTGGATTACGCCCAATATATCAAACAAATCATCATGTTCATTTGCAGTGGGGTCTTAAACCCAATATATCAAATAAAACATCAAAATAACATCATAATCAATGGGGCTTATGCCCATAAGTGTTGGGTCAAAATTCGGGATATTACAGAGCACATCCCTTCCATTGAGAGAATTGATCATATTGTATATCACTTAAACTTAAATTATTTATTGTTGATTTTTTTTTAACTAGTATAAAGTATATAAAATAAAGATAAATTTATATAAATATATATATATATATATATATATATAATATAATTTCTAAATGTTTAATAATCATCAAATAAGATGATGGTAGTTTTTTGGACTTTAAATATTTAATATAATGATGATAATTGTTTCTTAGAATTTGAAAAAGAAAATGAATATTTTTTTGAAGGTCCTTATTATAACAAATGTTTTGAATTATGATTTAATGTGGATGTAAGCAATACATTTATTGTCCACCAACTTTTTTACTAGAGAAAAAAAATGCAAGTTTTTTCTTAAAAAAAGACATAAAAATATTTTGTTTTTTAGATTAAGGTTGTTCACAATTTTTTATCTTTCAAACTTTTATAACACCACAACAACTCCATAAATTTAAATGTAATAATACTTTTAATATTAGATATTTTTAGATTTCCTAATAATTTAATCAAAGCTTGACATCTGAAAGTAATAAATAGTTTTAATTGAAGTTTGAAATAAGACAGCTTTAAAATAAAATATAAAATTTGATTATTAAAATTTAAATTCATTTTTTAAATTAAAAAAATTTAAAATATGGATAATTCATAAAATCATTTGAAATTTCAATTCCTAAATAAATAAAATAATAAAGGGAATGCCATAGCAAGCCAGCAGTTACTGACTTATGTTTAATGTACGATTGGAATACAGGACGTCTAAACAAGCCAGCAGTTACTGACTTATGTTTAATGTACGATTGGAATACAGGACGTCTAAACTGAATACGATCAGTCACAAAAGTATAACATACACAGAGTCACCCATAAACTTTAATACATACACTTAGAAAAACACTAAATACACATAGTGAGCCATTAGGACTCTAAACAGAAACAGATACACTTACATATGATAAGCCCTACTCACCCATTAGAACGGCGTGGAGATAAACCTGCCACACGGCATGGTACTCTTCAACCAACTAGCGATTCCTTACAACTTGTGCTTTTTGGCTTTTACTCTGAAAAGCTACATATAAGCTAAAGAACTTATGTCCACGAGATAATAATAAAAAAAGTACATTGAAAATATAAACCTACATAGAAAAACCACATAATATATCCATTGTCGATAGCAATCAAGACCCTGCAAGAAGCTGTGCAAACCACAAATGTCCATTGCCAATAGCAATCAAGAACCTGCAAGAAGCTGTGCAAACCACAAATGTCCATTGCCAATACCAATCAAGATCCTGCAAGAAGCTGTCTAATCAACGTTGCTAACATGTGAGGTGAAGTTAGCTGCGGAAGATGGCCATCTGTATCAAGAATGTGCACTGAATTATTCTCTCCTCCAAGGTTGGATTGCATGTAATATGCCACGCTCAATGGAACCACTGCGTCCTTCCTAGTCTGGATGATGCTACATGGGATCTTCACATCGCGTAATATGTTTCGCAGATCAGACTCGAAGATGCTCTCAGCAGCGGTAAAGGCAATTTCAGGCTTTATACTCAGCATTTTTTTAGAGAACTCATTCACCACAGAGGGTTCATCAACCCCAATTAGTGGAGGAAGAAAGCCAGAAACCCATGCTGAATAGTTGGATTTTATTAAGCTCAAAACTCCATCGATGTCTTCACGTTCAGATCCTCCCTCGTAGGATCCATCGTTCCAATATCTGCGGAAAAATCGACTCCAGTGTTGATGACAAATGAATACCAAAACTGTAGAGGAATATGAGTATCGAGTATTAAAGATTAAAATGATTCAAAACCTGAATAATAATTATGTTTATGTTTTGTTACCTCGGGGAAGCACCTAGCAAGATTAATTTTTCAAATAATTCAGGTCTTTTGATGGAGGCGAGACAGCCGACCATAGCAGAGACTGAATGACCTAGGTAGATGCACTTATCAATTTTAAGCTCATCTAAAATGGCAAGAAGATCGTCTGCATAACCAGTGAATGAATTAGAATATCGATCGAAGTCAAAATGCTTGGGATCGACAGTGCCAGAGAATGCCATATCGAATACGATAACCTTGAATTCAGGGGCCAGGTGTGGCAGAATATCTTTCCACATCGACTGGTCGCCCCCAAACCCATGTGAGAGAACTAATATTCGCTCCCCAGATCCAATAACCCTAACGTTCAGAACTTCCAACAGTCTACCTGAGTCTAGTTTCGCCATTCTTGCGAAAAACAAATTAACAAACGCTACCTGCTAGCAATGATAACCCTAGTTGGTTCGGCCGGGGAGTTGGATCTGAAGGTAAGGGTTGAGACAATAACTTGACCTAATTCATATCCAATTGCTGGGAGCCTTCAAGCAAACGTAAGAAAAATACCACAAAGTGAGAACTATAAAGCAATTTCTTTACTGATTCTCCAGATTTGAAGAACTGTGCTCCTCCCGAGACATTTAAAGGACGCACTCGTGCATCTCCGTCAAACCGGAAACGGGAATCACGGGACTGATTTTCCGGGGGAGCAGGTTACTAAGAAGCATGTGAGTTATACAATAATTCAAATGATGTGGGTCTCACATGAATTTCCGTACCATAGCTAGCATTTGCGGCGCCAGCATTTGCGACTGCGAGTATTTCAAATTGATCCTGTGCCTTTCATTTCATTTCGTCTGGAGAAAATCTAAAAGATTTATATACTACCCTTTGAACAATTTCTACCTCAGATTTTAGGTGCAAATGGTTTAAAGATTAGCTAACTCCTATTTATTTTATTTTATAAAGTTTTAGGTTGATTGAGTAGGATTTGAATCTTAATGCAGCATGATGTTTTTTATTTTGTAAAATGGAAATTTTAATTATGTTTTATCATTACTTTGATTGTAGAAATGGATTGAGCTCACATCTAAAAATCTAGAAGTTTGTAACAGTGATTACCTGATTTTTTTCAAAATCATGCTCAAAACATTTATCTAATCGATTTATCTAATCCAATCCAGCTTAAATCATCTAATTTTTAAACTAAGTATTAAAAATTTGGAAGCTAGATTTTAATTCAATAAAAGCTATATCAAAGGAATTGTTTAAAGATCATAGGATTTTTATATTTTCCAATGACTAAATATTTTTAGTTTATCTCGTAGCATAGATCCATCTAAAAGGGGATCTACTAAGCAAGGAGAGGGATCAAATCTCTCTAGGTGCAAACCCTATTTTAGAGTGGAAATGTGTAATCTAATTTTTATGCTTTTAGTTTATCTAATTACCCCGAAGGCTAATTAACAATTTCAAAAGAATTTAAAATACCTTAGTGAACTATTCCACTATTAGATACAACTTTTCAATTATTAGCTTAAGCTTAGCTTCAACACCAACCATGACACACCCACATAGTTTGTTGTTGGATCAAGTCGATAAAGATCAAATGGTTAAGATATAGTTATGGAATGGAAGATAGTTTGGAAAAAAAATTATTACTCGTATTATTCTAGTTAAATGGGTTCAAGTGTGAGTTATTTATGCCTAACTACATGTTATCACTCGCATTCTTAGTGTTATCCATTTATCAAGTATATTTTTTTTCTTTTCTTTTTATCTCACATTCTTCTACTTATCTGCCATAAAATATGTTGGTTATCTATTCATCAGCTATGAGTTATCCATGAATTGCCACAAGCTATCACCTAGCTACCAATTATTTTTTAGATTCATTTTTTTATAATTGTTTATTTCGAATTTTGAACTATTCCCATAAAATCAATCTCGAGAGTACACTTGTCTCATCCTCATCCGTAGATGAAATTTTTTTGTCTCATTCTCATGAGTAGATGAAAAAACATAGGTCGTAGTCCACCACAAATCTCAAATAAAACATCTATCTAAGTAATTAACTTTTAAATTAACTATTATATACAACTATTAGCTTAACTCCTATGATTATACAATTATTAGTTTAACTTCAACTCTAATCATTGTTATATTGGATAAATATTAGATTAACTCCAATGATTTTATAACTATTAGTTTAACTTCAACTCTAATCGCGGTTATATTTGATAACTATTAGATTATTCCAATAGTGATACAACTATTAATTTAAATTTAGATGAACTCCATCTCTTGGCATGAGAAGTGACCTTGATTGAATTGAAACCATGCACCAAAAACAATCACTTAGGTAATGTATCTAGAGTTGGGAGTCGAGTTATTGCACGCATAAAGCTTAGTCTAAGCTTTATATTAACTTTTATATTAACTATACAACTATTAGCTTAACTAT
>LPNX010749121.1:610-29934 GCA_001517045.1 Pseudotsuga menziesii | reverse complement strand
AATACAATAACTAATGTATGTAAAAATATTTTTTATTAAAAATATAAATTAAAAACCTTAAAAAAACCTTGTTCTATTCCATTTTAATAATTATACTTACCTACAGAAGAAATAACTATTAGATACAATTAATTAAAGTATTCTTTATTAAAAATAATATTATCAATATATTAAATATATACCTCTCAGCCTATTTCAAACATATTAATCTTTGTAATATGGTTGTTGCTAGTTTATGTTGTTTCATATTTATGTAATTCTAAATAATTTAAATTTAATTTAAGTGGACAAGTTATTTTTAATAATATTTTATTATTTTTATAAAAGACATCCATCAACTTTAGGATGATCACAAAAAGAGTTACACCTCTTCCCTACTGGACTGTAAAATACACCTCTTAAATACAATAACTAATGTATGTAAAAATATTTTTTATTAAAAATATAAATTAAAAACCTTAAAAAAACCTTGTTCTATTCCATTTTAATAATTATACTTACCTACAGAAGAAATGATCTAAGAACTAGCAGAAGAAGAGTCCAATTTGTCTTTAAACTACTCTGGTAACAAACATCAAAAGTTCTAAATAAATCTTTCACCAGAACAATCTGGTTGTGAGTAATTTTTGTCAACCCCACAAAGCGTTTTTAGGGTAAGACCTTCCCGCTGTGGAAAAAGTTGTCAAATTTCGGCCGCCTTAGGGTCTCGTCATTTATAGGAACGACGATTCTTTTGCCTAAAATATTTGAAAAAAATAATATACAGTGTATAAGGTCCTTTATCTTGCATTGTCACTGTCCCATCATGGCTTTTGAAGAGTTAAAATTGGTTTGCATTTCTTCACTCAGAAAACGATGGTCATGCATCGGAGTGAGCTAGCTGTGGAGCAAAACTCCCTCCATCGGACGGAGGAGGAGCAAAGTCAATGCTAACTTTGCTCCTCCTCTGTCCAATGAGGGAGGATTGCTCCACAGCTAGCTTACTCCGTCATGCATCTACTACATCCGGACAAAAAGCTCATATTTGTTTGCGAGTTGTTTCGACTTGACGTCTTCTTTGACCTAACTATATAACCAAATGCAACGTTTTGACTGGACGGGTCCAATCAGGACCTTTGTGCCAAATAGAATCAAATTTCAAGGAAACTTAGTGGCCAACAATATTTAATATGTAGTAGAGAATTAAATGTTGAGGGAGCAGCATTGTGAGTTTTGGATCTTAATCTGTTTAAGATTCAATAGTCTACAGCATTTAATTCTCTGTTGTATGTAAAATATTTTTTTCCTTCTTGCTAAGCCAAGAGGAAGACTCATTTTCTCTTTATGAAATTGGTTAATAAAAATGCATCTGCATATTTTTTTAAATTGTTTAGTTTATATTTTCAAAGAAAAACAATTATTGTTAGTTTTTGTACCTAGGCAGATGTTCCCTAGGTGACTTTAATTTTTGCCTAAAGTCACTTTAAGAGGGAAAAAGGTGACCCTCACATTAAAAGTCACTTAATGAGACTTTATAACAATAAAGTCACTTTTTGATAAATTTAAGTGGGTGAGTGATTTTATTTATGAGAAATAAATAAAAGGGATTTTCACTCTAAATCAATCTCATCCATTGGATTGATTCTTTCTCCACCATTGGATTAAGAAACTCACTTAGGGTAAACAAAAAGGCTGAGGGAGGCAAAAGGACATTCACTTGTTAATTTTTCAGAGAAGAGAGAGAGCTGGGGCAAGGAGGTCGAGTTTTGCTGAAGGAGGTCGAGTTTTCTGAGAGAAACTTTTGCACAGAAATCGAGGAACATTGAATGCATAGAAATCGAGGTGATTTACCTTCATTTATTGCTGGTACATTTGCACAGGAATCGAGGAAGAGTACAATCTGCATTTATTGCACCGTAAGGTCTGCATTTAATTTCCAGAAATCGATGTACGGCCAGCATTTAATGTGGCACAGAAATTGAGGTACGGCTGCACAGAAACCAAGGTACGGCTGCACAGAAATCGAGGTACGACTGCATTAAATTTCCTGCACAGTTTTCGAGATTCAAACAGCATTTATTTGGCACTATTTTCGAGGATGTACGGCTAGGTTTTAATGCTGTACGGTCTGCAAAGTTTAGGCACAGAATTTTAAGTGTACGGCTGGTGGTTTTTGCTTAGCACAGTGTTCAGATTTTTGAGATAAAAATCTGTTGTGGAGATAAGTAATATTTCCTGAGTATTTTCTGTCCTACATTTTGCTGAAGAAAATAATAAGAACTCTCTCTCTCTGACTGGTTTTCCCCGTGGGGGTTTTTCCAGGGCTGATTAGCCAAAAATCTCTGAGTCAAATTTATGGTGTGAATGTTATTTGTTTCAGCCTGTTAGTATTTGAGTTTTCTGTGTGTTTAAAATTGTTCGGCAAAATTTTTAAGTAGCTTCAAGCCTATGCAAAACCGGCTGAAGTGAAAAACACAAATTGTTCATTTAAACGAGCAAGCAGTAAAACTCAGTTTTTCAACAATTATAGGTTGATTTTGGAAGCATAGGCCTTAAATATTTTAATCATTTACCCTCAATTTAGGTATATAATAATTATCAAGAGAAAGCATGATAAATAAATTATCCATAAATATGGGATAAAATTGTAAATCTTTTAACTGCTTATTTAGCTTTGAAAGTATTGTGTTACTAATGCTTACTACCCAAGTCTGCCTATTTGGATGGCATATTGTGATAATGTTTTTACATGTGAGTGGGGTCATTAATTTTTACATGCAAGTGGGGTCATTATTTGTTGTTATTTAGATAAGAGGTTAGGAGCTTCAAGTTTTAACAAAGTGAAGATTAGAAGGAAATTACAAAGGTTGGGGACAGTGATTTTAGGAATTTAAGTGTTAATTGCTTATTATTTAAACATTCATTTAAATTGGACAACATGCATTTAAACTATATTTAACAATTCTTATTGAATAATATGTCTTGCTTCATATGGGTAAATTATAATTTGACCTTAAAAGAATGTTGATTCAAATTATATCATTTGTTTTAAAGTTGAGTAAAGATAATTGTGGTTTAATGTTTTAGCCACCTTTTCTTTAGGTCAACATGTAATTCATAGTGTATTCATGGAAATAAAGAGAATTATTTCCTTGATAATATCCTAGTAAATGATGAGAATAAATCAATGAAAGCTAAGTTTTAACTTGAGAATAGACAAGGAATCCTATTGTTTTGAGAATAAACTTATAAATGATGGCACAAATATTTTAGGTTGGTTTTCTATTATTAATTTTGTAAAATAATTTTATTTTTAAAAATTATGATAATTATTTATACATAATAATATGTTTAATTTATAATGTCAAATACTTGTTATAATACCTTTCTTAGTCTTTTATATATCTAACTAAAGTATTCAAACTTAAAAATTATAATAAAAAATATCACATAATAAATTTATCTCACTTACAATATTTAAATTAAAATTTTTATTATACAATTGTGGCATTGTCTTGTTAACTAATTCTTCATGAGTGTATCTGTAACAACATGGACTACATATCAACATGGACTACAGAGAAATCAATTAAACAAAGCCGTATGTAGAAAGTAACTTTTGTAAAAGTCCAAGATTCAAGATATAAACATGAAGAAAGAAGTTCGCAATCTTGTGGACATGTATATCTTTTTTATTTAATAGAAGGAGGGAATGACATGATTAATCAAACTCGATGTTGTTGCGAAGGAGATGCTCTTGCAAAGGAATGTTGGTTTTAAAGGAATGTTGGTTTTAACAGTGTTATAGCTGCATCAACTTAAAACTTCAAGCAAACAAAGTGTCAAACATAAATAATAAGAACCTTGAGAAACTCAAAAAGACAATAATATCAAACCCTTGTGCATCAAGAACTTCTCCATTAGGCCCAACATAACCTCATCCTACTAGACATTCATATAAAAAAGTTGAAATGGTGGAATAATCTCACCTATAAATAATAGAACTAAAATCAAGAAAATGATTGAAAATGTGCAAGATATCTCTGTATAAATCTTGTACTTGTGAAGTTACAATTTAGTCTAATTCAAATATCTTAAAACAAACTTTCATTCAAGACAAAAAGTTGCACTTTCTTTTGTATAAGCATTTTTACAGAAATTTATTTCAAAATATTAATATACTTCTAACAATAGATGTACATCATTTTGGACAATAATAACCATTATTCCCTAACATAGTCTTGTTAAACTTTAAAATAATAATAACATATTTACACCAAAAAACAGCATAATATCTTATACTAATTGATAAAAATCATGAAGAAACTCAAACACCATTCCTAACTTAAGATAACATCTTATAATCATTAATGGAAATCAGGCATAAATTCATAAATTAAATGAAAAAAAGTTTGATTTGTCTCTATGATTTGGGTGGATGTGATAAAGACCAAATGGTGATGAGATTAAAGTGATTTAAGGCATTCTCATAATGTTTTAATATTCTCAAAAATTATTTCTATCATTTATTATTAATTTTTATTTCTATTAGTTATTAATTATTTATAAATGTTTATGTAATAAAGTGAGTTTATCTATGAAAAATGTATTATATAAAAGTGTAATAAGGTGAGTTTATGTATAAGAGATATAATAAAATTGAAGTTGAAATATCATACTTTTTATTTTTTTATTATAAAAAATATATTTATTTTTATAATTTATTATATATTTTTTAATTGTTTTAATAATAAATTGATTTATAATTATTGTTTATTAAATCATTTTTTTGATTTTTTTTATAAATGTAATATATAGTAATGGTTTTATCATTATTATTATCAATTTTTAAACTAACATAGATCTCTCTTAAAAGGGATCAAATCTCTCTTGGTGAAACCATTTTTTATAGTAGAAAATTTGAGAAAATGTGTAATGCAATGTTTATGATTTTAATTTCTCTAATTTGTGTAGTTATATATATGCACTTCTAAATATTTGATATTTATCTAATTTGTTTATTTATATATATATATTGAGTTCTAAATGTTTAAAATTTGATTTGGACATACATGTTATTTTATGCATTCAAAAACACAATTTCAAGATTTTCAAATTTAAAATTAATTAAAAACCAAATATCACTAAAAAAAAATTAAAACATAAAATAAATAAAATTTTTTGTATAAAATAATAATTATTAAATAAAATTTGATATATATATATATTTTTTAATTTTAAATAAATAAATATATCTCAACATACTTAATATTATTTTTTTTTTAAACCAAAATTTTGAGGATTAAAACTTTGATTTATTTTGTTAAACACTTCAAAACCCTTCAAACCAATAATAATGCATTGAACTATAAACATCGTTTTTGAACTTCACAGCGATCAATATCCAGATATCTCCTTTTTACAGTATTGACGTACTCCCCAGTTCTGAGTTGCAAACATCATTGTTATACTTTTACATTTCAAATACCCTAAAGAAATTCCTAACGCAAAATAATGCAATGAAATTACTCCCAAAGAGTCCCAATAAAACAACCCATGACGTAAGACATGATGCACTGAACATCAACTTTTTGATAAAGTTGTAGGCTTGTAGCTGCAAATGCAATGAACGTACTTCAAATCAAACAATACATGACGTAAGGCATGATGCAATGAACACCAACTCTTTGATAAGAAGTTGTGGCCAGCGGCCACCACAGGAGTGACAGGACAATACCCTTTAATCTTAACACGTCAAAATTGTACTGTAACCCGTGAATCCGAGATTCTGACGGACCACATGACAATACGACCAAACACCTAAAAGTATATGCTACCTATGAATCTGACGTTTGTACAGGGGTCCACCTGACACCCTCGGGTGATAGTTTACTTGGTTATCTTTTTGTGAAACCAAGAACAATCGATTCCAACACCTACTTTCACACCAAGTGCTAATTCATCCATCCATAAATTTAGCCCTAAAAATTTTTAGCCATGAAAATTCTTGTTTTTTAAGTGCAAGTTTAAAATTATAAGTTTTGATTGGAATTTTTATGAAAATTGCAAATGTATGTTTAGAACTATATAATTTTAGTCAACTCCATAAAAATAACTGGAAAGATCTAAAACTTGACCAACTTCCTTGTAACAATTAATCAACTCCTTTCTTTGTTTTATGGAACCAGATCCATACTTAAACTTTGGATTCTTTATGCTTCATGATGAAGGAGGTTAAAGTTTTAAACTAGCATACACACAGAACATTGGCTTTATCAAATCCATAACAATTGAATTTCAAATTACAAGTTTTTAGAATACAATTTCAGATTAGGTTTAGATCGGTTCAGTCAGTAGATTCAATTTGATTTCGTAAATTAGTATTTTTCATTATTGCATTATACCTGAATGTAATAATAGTTTGTTGTAGAATTGATATGCAATAAAAATACAAGAAAAGAAGCAAAAATCTGTTTTTCTTAGTTTCACTGTCACAGTCTGATAACTGAATAACTATTACAGAAAGATAACGGAATAACTATTACTAGACAAAGTCAAGTGGGTCGCGGTCGGTAAATAGCTAACTCCTTTAAGAATAGCCCAGTGCCACTACATGACAACTATTATTTGCATACCGCTAAATGAAACCGTTCTTGGATTACAGGACAAAAAAACTTGTAATTCCAATAACTCTGTGTTGGTAGCTTTATAATGATTTTAACGTACATATAAACCCGTTTTGGCATTGTTTGCAGAAGGCTTATCTTAACATAAATCTGTGGTAAGTAACCGATTTTGAGATGCAAGTATATAATGATCTGAGATGCAAGTTTTTCGTTACTTTTAGTTAAAATTATTGAGATAATATATATATATATATATATATATATATATATATATATAGAAGTGTATACTTTTGAGTGGAGTTGTTTTTCTGTTTTTTGAGTTAAGTTTAGTTTTTTTTGTTGGCTAAGGGGAAGAACCCTTTGATTAAATTACCATTAATCAAGGGTATCAACTCTACCAGCCTTTAACATGGTTGGAATTTTGGAATTCGTGGGATTTGAACTAGCTATCATTAAAGGATGTTTTATATCTAACCACCAATTGTTCCACATCTCACAAATTAGTTAAGCTTAATTAAAATTTGTTGAGAGAGCATATAATTATAATTATATATTTATTAGTGAAGTTTAAGATGGTTAACTCTCTTTTTATTATCAAAACTGCAATTTGAATAATGGAAATCACTGTTTCAAATTCCATAACCTTATTCTTTGAATGAATTCAAATCAATTTTCTCAAATATTTTATTTTACAATTTTGATCGTCTGGACTAGAGCTTGAGCTTCAGGGATCCTGTGAACTCACAATTATAGTTGATGGAATTGCAACTTGAACTTACTAAAATCAATTGCGAAGCCAAAGTACACCTAAAAAGTCCAGAGAAATACATAAAATTCGAGCGAAAAAAGAAAAGAAAAATGTCCAAATGTGAGGCATTTTGGTCAAACGGTAACCCACGACAATTCGGTAAGCAAATAGAACTAGTTTATCATAACTTTTTTATTGCGTAGGGTTCACTTTTATTGAAAAATAGATGGATGGCCTTAAAAATAAAAAAAACTCCTTGTTCTACTCAATCTCAATACTTATATCTGCCATTCTAACAGAAAAAACTGGTCAAAGAACGAGTAGAAAAAGAGTTCAAGTCGTCTTTAAACTACTCTTATAACAAACATCAAAAGTTCTACATAAATCTTTCACCAGAACAATCTGGTTTGGAGTATTTTTCGCCAAAGGATTTTTAGTGCTTCCAGACAGAGGAAAATGATAAACCCAATCACGTCTATTCATTGGCTTAGTCAGATTTTGGCCGCCTCACGGTCTTGTCATTTACAGAAACGACGATTTTTTTTACCGAAATTGTTTTTGTGGGCGACAAATACTCTACATGTTGTAGAGCATTAAATGCGACTGCGGTAGCACTAGCACTGTCCGCTGTTGGATCTTACTTTAGAAAGGATCCGACTGCGGACAGTGCCACGGCTGTTGCATTTAATGCTCTACAGCATGTAGAGTATTTTTCGTTGTTTTTGTCCATAAATGATAAAGGCTATATACAGTGTATATGGTCCTATATCTTGCATTGTCACCGTCTCATCATGGCTTTTGAAAAGTTAATATCTGACAAAAAGTTCATATTTGTTTGCCTAGTTTCGAATTAGAAAGACATGTTCATTGACCTAAACTATATAACCAGATGCAGCATTTTCAATGGATGGGTCCAAATTACAATCACGACCTTTGCGCCAAATAAAATCATATTTCAAGGCTCGTGCTAAGCCTAACATGAACTTTTTGTCATCCTGACAAAAAGTTCATATTTGTTTGCCTAGTTTCGAATTAGAAAGGCATGTTCATTGACCTAACTATATAACCAGATGCAGCATTTTCAATGGATGGGTCCAAAATCCAATCACGACCTTTGCGCCAAATAAAATCAAATTTCAAGGCTCGTGCTAAGCCTAACAGGAAGACGCATTTTCTCTTTATAGAGTGGTTGAAGAGGATGCATCTGCATATTTTTTAAAATTGTTAGGTTATATATCAAAGAAAACACAAGAAAACACAATCAACGGTTGATTTTGGAGTCATAGGCATTCAATATTTTAATCATTTGCCCTAGGGGTCAACAATTTAAAGGCTCGTGCTAAGCCTAACACGAAGACGCGTTTTCTCTTTATAGAGTGGTTAAAGAGGATACATCAGCATATTTTTAAAAATTGTTTAGGTTATATATCAAAGAAAACACAATCACGGTTGATTTTGGAGTCATAGGCATTCAATATTTTAATCATTTGCCCTAGGGGTCAACAATTTAGGCATATAATAATTTTCTAGGAAAGCATGATAAGTATATTATCCATCTATATATGTGGGGGATAAAAGTGCATTGGAATGTTAATTTTTTAACTGTTGGTTTAGATTTGAAAGTATTGTGTGACTAATGCTTAGGGCTCAAGTCTGTTTATTGTGGATGTTCTGTTTTTGCTTGCAAGTAGAGTGATGGTTTGTTTGTATTATTAGATTTTTTTAATAAAAGTATTAATTTAAATATGGGGTTAGATTTATTATGTAATATATTTTATTAAATTTTTAAGTTTGAATAATATATATAAGGTTAAGAAAGATATTATAACAAATATTCAATATTATATACTGAAACTATTATTAAGTATAAATAATTATCACAATCTTTATTTAAAAATGAGTTATTTTACAAAATTAATCATATAAAATCAACCTCAAAATTTTGTTTCATCATTTATAAGTTTATTCTTAAAACAATAGGATTCCTTACCTATTGAAGTTAAAACTTAGCCTCCATTGATTTATTCTCATCATTTACAAAGATATTATCAAGGCAATAATACTCCTTGCTAGTTTGACTATTTGACTTCCATGAAGACACTCAGAATTGCATGTTGACCCAAAGAAAAGGTCACTAAAAACATTAAACCACTACTATTTTTACTCAACTTACTTAAAATAAAATGGTAGAATTTGAATCAACCTTTTTTAAGGTCAAATTATGATTTAGCCATATGAAGCTATACACATTATTCAATAGGCATTGTTGGATATAGTTTAAGTGTATGTTGTCCAATTTAAGTGAATATGCAAATAATAAGCAATTAACACTTGAATTCCTAAAATCATTGTGCCCAACCTTTGAGATTTCATTTTCATCTTCACTTTACTAAAGCTCCTAACCTCTAGTCAAAATCTCTTATACAATTGTGTCAATGTCTTGTTAACTAATTCTTCATGAGTATATATGTATCAAGAGGGACTATAAAGATATCAATTAAACAAAGTAATATGGAGAAAGTAACTTTTATAAAAGTCCAATATTCAAGACTTTGAGACAAACAAGTGAGGCCAAAACATGAAGCAAGAAGTTTGCAATATTGTCCATGTATATCTTTTCTATTTAATAAAAGGAGGGAATGGTATGATGAATCAAACTCATTCAAATAGTATGAATCTTCCATTTATACCTCATATGTTGAAACAAGGTAGAAACTTATACTCCCAAATTTCCTTTTTCAAACTTGTTATGTTAGGATATTGTTGCAAAGGAATGTTGGTTTTACCAATGTTATAGCGGCATCAACTTAAAACTTTAAGCAAAAAAAATGTCAAAATTGAGTAATAAGAACCTTGAGAAACTGGAAAAGACAACAATATCAAACCCCATGTATATCAAGAGATTTTCCATTGGGCCCAACATAATCTCATCTTGCTAGACATTCATATAAAAAAGTTGAGATGGTGGAATAATCTCAACAATAAATAATAGAACTAAAATAAAGAAATCGATTGAAAATGTCCAAGGTATCACTATAAAATTCTTGCACTTGTGAAGTTACAATCTACTCTCATAATTTTGTTATATTATAACAAACTTTCATTCAAGTTAAAATACAAGAAGTTGCACTTTCTTTTGTGTAGACGTATTTATGGAAATTTATTTCAAATGCTAATATATTTCTCGAGCAATACATACATCATTTTGGACAATAATAACCATTATTCCCTAACATAGTTATGTTAAACTTAAAGAAGAAAGTAACAAAAAAGTGACATATGTACACCAAGAAATAAGATAACATGTTATACTCATTGACCAAAATCATGAAGAAACTTAAACCCACTCATAACTCCAGATAACATCTTATAATTTGTAACACGCCTCAAAAATTTGTAATAAAAAAAAAGTGCATGCATTTGATTTACAGTAATTTATATCATTCTTGACAAGCAATTTTACTCATAGTGTTAAGTTAAAGAGGCTTGTATAAGTTATTAATAGTATTTCTCTTAATGCCAGGTTTCACTAGCAGCGGTAACAACAAGGTCCATCTGTTACATTCATCTACACCCACATGTGATGTTTTACAGTTTAATTGTTTTAGTTCTTAATAAATTTGTTAGGGCTTTGATGGCCCTAAGGGTTGGGAGGATATACCATAGTATTGATCCCACCCTTAATGTCATAGAGGTTTAGAAGGCCAAGGGCCTTACGATAGCCTAAGCTCATGGTATACAATGTAAATGGATTAGTCCTAAACGCCGAATGCGTAAGGTTTCTAAAGTGTAAAATGGGTATGGTCTAAAACATAATGTCCAATGTTAATATTATACAACCCTTCGTTAGTTTACCATACAATGGTTTGAATGTTATAATATGTTATTTCCTTGGTTAATATGCAATGGTTTATGTGGTATATTATAAGGTTCTCGGCATAGTTGGAAAAGGTTGTAGAAATGATTGAAATGTTATTATTGTTCTAGTTGAGGTTTAAAAGCAATGTACTTTGAGTTGAATGGCCTTAAAGCGTGCCTTGACTGCGAGTTGACAACGCAACCAGGCCTCCATGTTGGCCTTGTGATTAACTCCTAGCTGTACACTTGTAAGGCTCTATTGTTTAGGGTTTTTTGGTGGAAGTTTAATGTGTGTCATTAGAGGAAATTTCAACTCAAAATGGGCCTTTTAACTTTTATTCAAATTCCATGTCATAATGTGTTAGCCAATGAAATTGATTTAAATTTGAAATACCGTATAGGTATTAAACACTTTTTTAATATAAATTTGGGGATAGGTATCATAAAAAAAAGTACCTTTTTTGTTTGTATTTTTTACATATATCCCCGTGTTTTTACTCAAATTTCGATTGGGAGAGCTCGTTTGATGCGGAATTAAATTCCACATCCAACGAGTACCCACTCGGCATACTTTTGATGGACCTCGCTACCCCAAAAACAATAAATACCTGAAAAAACGGAATGATGATGTCATCGTTTCATTTTTTCAGGTATTTCTTGTTTTTGGGGTAGCGGGGTCCGTCAAAAGTATGCCGAGTGGGTAGTCGTTGGATGCAGAATTTAATTCCGCATCCAACGAGCTCTCCCAATCGAAATTTGAGTAAAAACATGGGGAGATATGTGAAAAATACAAACAAAAAAATAGTTTTTTTTATTTTCTTCCTCCAAAATTAATAAATATTATTTTATTATTTTAACTATTATTTTATTAATTCGTTTTAGGAGGCCCATTTTGAGTTGAAAATTCCTCTAATGTTTTTTGTTCGAACCTTGCATTATTGTTCTTTGGTTTGTAAGAAGGAGATAGCCAAGATCTTCTCTTGCTAATGGTGAAATATTGTTGGTTCTTGGTGTAACCTCTACTAGTGTTTTATGGCGGGTACTTGGTTTCTTTACCGAGGTGTTTTGGTGCTTTCTCATAGCATCCATGGTTGTATGCAACTCATGTTACACCAAAATCTCATCACCATCATGTTATGAGATAGGTATTCCCTTTTCTGCTCCAATCACTCACAGTTTGTCCTAGAGAAATGAAAGGAAGAAATTATTCCCTTACATTTTTCCTTGTTTTGGGCTAGTAACTCTCCTTTTACATGTGAAAAGGGAGGTGCCACCGCTCTTTTCCTTCATGAAAAGGGAATTAACCCCTTAACACTGCTTTTTCTCTTCATCAAAAGTGCGGTGCTCGAGTTTTAAAGGCAAAAAAAGAAGCTTCGAGAGGCTTCTCGAAGCTTTCCTCCGTGGAGCCTCATCCCTATGGTTTAGGAACACATGGACTCGAGATCCCCCCTAGTAGGATCTTCCTTCCACCTAATCCACCATTTCCTCAACAATCCATATATTTCGATGTCTTTAAATACTGGCTCATCCCCTATGGGAAAAAGGAGTCCCGAAGAATTTTGTTGAACACCCAAACTCTGTCAAAATAATTCTTGAGATATTGGAGGCAAGGTGAAGTTAGAGGCAAGGAGCCATTGGAAGGAACTCTCAACACCAAGGCGTAAAGGTTATAGTCTCTCCAATAATTTTTAATAAAAAAATGCCTTTTCTTTCCCATATTTACTGTGTCATTTGTATGTATTGCTTGATTCCTTGGTCACAAGCATAGATCTGGATTATTATCTTGTATGCTATCTTCTTTCTCCTGTTGTCTTCAATCTATTACAGGTTCTTCTAGGTTAGCAAAGGTGAAATCTCCAAGGATAGAGAGGACAACCTTTAAGAGAAGTATTGTGGCATTATATTCAAGCAATTGATCATATCTAGGGAAATTTTAACATTTGGGTTTGTGTTTTGTTCTAGACCTGTATCATTCAGATCTAGGGAAACAATTCTTGTCTATAGGAGGTGAGAATTTCCAGCAACAACCTGTTGCTTCGCTAAACCACTTGCTCCATTTCTTCATTGCCTTCACTAGGTAAATAAAGGGTTTTTTACTTTTCCAAGTTTTAATTAAAGTTTCATTCTTTTTAAGGAAATATTTGTAACTAAAATTGCATTGTTGGTTTGTGCAAGCATAGGAGGGATAAGGGTCTTCTCGAAGGAGTCGACCCCTAGCCTCTCTGGAACTTGCACCAGGTAAGGGTAATTATGTAAATATTTACCTTCAACTTGTTTTGCAAGGTTTGATTATATGTTTTTAACTATCGTGAAACCCTTTGTTGTAGGTTGGAAAGATGGAGAGGTTGGAAATAGGGTCACCTCCTCCCAGGTCTGCGTATTAGAATGCCTCAGGTAACAAACACCATCTATGTTTCCCACATGGTTTGATTTAAAACAATGCACCCACTGTGTCCTAAGTTGTAAAATGTTTTGTTGCAGGTACTTAAGCCTGAGCTTAAGGAGTCAAGAGGAAAGGGGGGATTGTTAGAATAATCAACCCATAGTTAACCACCTTAGACATTAATTAATCCAATTTTTGTCTTATTTTCCTTGTTTCCATATTCCACCTTATGCAAGTTGTCCTCCACATATCCAAAGTGGTCAAAATTGCTAAAATTGAGTCATGGAGCGCTTGGGAAACCACTTGGAATCAAATTTGCTTTATTCTTGGCCTTCCTAGTGCATGTCTGCTTTATTGCCTGCTTTTGCTGAGTTTTAAGGCAATTGGGAAAGTTTGACTAGGTGAAGTTAACTTGTTTTTTGTCCTCATCATCCTCCACTCTTTTCTCCTAATAAAAGCATGTATGAGTTTTCCTTCCATCATCTATTAGCTTGCCTAATTGATTTTTCCAATTCGTGAGCTCCTAGACAGATTTGGAAACTGCTTTATGCACATATGGGGGATTTGCTTAGATTTAGTAAGCCTTCTTTTGACCAAATTCGAATGGCATCCTTATGCATTCGAATCTCTCATGTAATTATTTATTGTGGCAGCCTATGACTTTACAGGGTTGGCTATTGTACACTTATTCAATACAGATTAGTGTTCTGCTTCATATTCAGTCTCCTTTGTGTGTAATTTGCATGTGTAATTGGCAATTTTTGTGAGTGTAATTGTTCTAACACCTGGGTTCAATTTCCACATGGTATCAGATCCTTTGTAGATCGATTTCTCTCCTTCCAATTTTTTATTGTGGGTTCGACATCATTGACTGGGAGCATTCTGCTGACTAAAGGGACAATTTCTGAGCTATGGATCAATCTCAGAAGATCATCTTGACTCCATTTAAATTATTTGAATGGAAAGAAGAGATTGAGATACTATTGAGAGCGAAAGGGCTCTACAGAGTGACTATGGAAACAAAAGCAGAGCCCAATGCAGCTGCAGAGAAAATTAAATGGCACAATAGGAGGGATGAGGCCTATGGTCTCCTATGTTTGAGCATATCCAGAGACCTCCTTTTCCATCTTGATGGATTAACATCACCAAATGAAGTATGGGAGAAGCTTGTTGAGATTTTTGGTAAAACAGATGAGATGAGGGGACATCAAATTGAAAATGAATTGATCTCCCTGAGTCCCAATAGCTTTGAATCCCTACAACTCTATTTTTCCAAGTTCAAAGCCCTTGTTTTGCAGCTAAAACAGTGTGGGATCGAAAAGAAGGATGAGCAACTATTTTTGGCCATACTCTCGAAGCTTGGCCCTGACTATTCAATGTTTGTCTTGACCTTCCATGCCACAAAGTTGACAGCTCGAGCCTGGAAAATACCTAACCTTGCAGATTTCATGAAATCTCTCACACAAGAACAAGATAAACTGGTGATGATGGGCACCATCAAACCTTCCAAAGACCAAGCTCTGGTTGCTGGAGATTCAAGGGTGGATTCAAAAGGCAAGAAGAAAGCTAAGAAGCCACCTGAGCAAAAGAGAGATAAGAACAAGTCTCCAGAGGAGCCCCAAGGTTCCAAGAAGAACTTCCAGAAGAAGAAGAACAAAGGAGAAATGAGCAAGTGCCCATACTGCATAAGGGAAATCATCCTGAAAGCTCCTGCATGAAGAAGCAAATTGACATGTTGACCCAAATCCTGGAGAAGAATGGCATCTCCCTTCCTAATAGCTCAAAGAAGAGGGAAGGAGGATCAAATTCAGAAGACGGAGAGAGAGTTCATGCATTGGTTGCTAGCACAACAAGCTCACCTAGTTTCATCATTGATTCTAGAGCTTCAAGACATATGGTTTCAACCAAGGAGGCATTCACCTCACTTGACATGTCGAAAGGTCCACCAATTGTACTGGGAGATGACTCTCTCACTGAAAGTTTGGGCAAAGGGAGGATTGATCTTGACCATGGTAAGTTCAGCAATGTATTGTATGTTTCAGGTCTTGCCTCTAACCTCTTATCAGTGTATCAGATGACCCACATAGGGTCTCCAAAGAAGGTCATATTCTCCCCTGATGAAGTTGAGATCATAGAGATCTCAAGTGGTAAAGTCATTGCAAAAGGAGTTGCAAATCACACTTCAAAGGTATACATGTTCTCACACTTCCTACCCTACTCAAACCCCTCTGCTCTTCTGATTCATGCTAATGAGGCAAGAAAGCTTTGGAATAAAATATTTGGCCACCTAAATTACAAGTATCTTTCTGATCTTAGTGAAAAAGAAATGGTCATAGGGTTACCAAAGATTAAGTTTTCCAAAGGAGTCTGTCAAGGTTGCATCTTAGGAAAACACCCAGAGCATAAATTTGAGAAAGCTAGTCATGAGAGAACCTCTGCACCTCTTGAGTTGATCCACAGTGATGTTACTGGCCCATTTCCTCATATGTTAATGAGTCAGTCCAAATATGCATTGACATTCATAGATGAATTTTCCAGGTACTGCTGGGTTTAATTCCTGAAACACAAGTCTGAAGTTTTTGGCCTCTTCAAAGTCTTTAAGGCTTTGGTTGAAAATCAGTCTGGGAGGAAACTCAAGGTCCTCAGATATGACAATGGTGGTGAGTATGTCAAGTCTGAGTTCATTAAATATTGTGCAAATTGCAGGTATTCAGATGCAGCATTCTATCCCTTACACACCACAGCAAAATGGTGTTGTTGAGAGGAAGAACAGATCACTGAAAGAGATGGCAACCTACATGATGGAGGCTAAGACTTTGCCACCAAAGTTTTGGGTTGAAGCTATAAACTGTGCAGCCTATATCCAGAATAGGGTGCCTCATAAATAGCTTGATGGTATGACTCCTTCGAAGCATGGAGTGGGCGCAAGCCAGATGTGACCCATTTTAGGATTTTTGGCTCAAGGGCTTGGGCTAGAATTCCAATAGAAAAGAGGAAGGATTTGTAGCCCCAAAGCCAAGAGTGCCTATTTGTTGGGTACTCTAAAGATTCAAAAGGGTACAAGATGATCAATTTGAGCACAAACAAAGCCTTCATTGAAAGGAGTGTTCAGTTCCAAGAAGAGCCTTTAGCAGCAGTGGAAGTTGGAGAATCCTCTTCACCACCAGAACCATTGAATGTAAGTGAAGAGATAGTTGAGCTTGCTGAATATGATATGTCTAATAATGATGATTTAATTGCAGATCCTAACAGTCCTACAAGACCAAAATGGGCAGCAAAGACCATTCATGCAGCTGGAGAACTAGTTGGAAATCCTAATGATCCTAGGAGGACTAGATCTCAGTTTGAGAGTGCTCTGTGCATGAAAGATCCTATGTTTGCAGAGAAATGATATCTGATGGTTGAATCAGACCCACAGACATATAAATATGTAGCAAATGATATAGGATGGCAAACAACCATGAAAGAAGAGTTCAGCTCACTCCAAAAGAACACCACTTGGGAGCTGGTTGATCTCCCCCCAGGGAGGAAGCTAGTTCAGTGTAAGTGGGTTTACAAAACCAAATTTGCTACTGATGGTTCACCTTTGAAATATAAGGCCAAATTGGTAGCGAAGGGATACTCACAGGTACATGGCATAGACTAAAATGAGACCTTTGCACTAGTGGCAAAGATGGACTCCATCAGGCTAGCCTTAGCCATTGCAGCTTCGAAGCAGTGGGAGGTACATCACATGGATGTGAAGTGTGCTTTCCTGAATGGATAACTTACTGAAGAGATTTACATGCAGCAGCCTCAAGGATTTGCTACTAATCCATCTCTTGTGTGCAGGCTAAAGAAATCATTGTATGGGCTTAAGCAAGCCCCCAGGGATTAGTATGCCAAGATTGATAACTTTCTGCTATCATTGAATTTTGTTCGATGCAAGTCAGATCCTAATGTCTATTTGAAGCTGATTCATGGTTCATTAATGATTATTGTCTTGTATGTCGATGACCTTCTCATTACAAGAAGCTTAAAGGATGAAATTCCCTGCTTGAAGGATGCAATGAACCATGCATTTTCAATGACAGACTTGGGGTTATTGAGCCAGTTCTTGGGTCTTGAGATTGCTCAAACCAAAAATGGAATAAAAGTACATCAATCCAAGTATGCCTTGGATTTGCTGAACAAATTCAACATGAAGGATTGCAATCCAAGCAAGACTCCCTTCCTTTCAGGAGTTAAGCTTGAAGAAGCAGATTCTTCACCTATGGTAAACAATACACTGTATAGGCAACTAATTGGGTGTTTGTTGTACCTTACACATACTCGACCTAATATTTCTTATGCAGTAAGTGTGGATTCAAGATACATGGATCAGCCTCATGAGATCCATTGGAGAGCATCCAAAAGGATCCTTAACTTTGTTCAGGGAACAAGGACTCATGGGATCTTCTATAAAGCTAAATCTGATCTTGATTTGATTGGGTTTACTGACAATGATTGGACAGGTGACAACACAGATTGAAAGTCAACATTAGTATATGTGTTCATGCTTTCTGAAGGACCAATCAGTTGGTCAAGCAAGAAACAGAGTGCCATTGCACTCTCATCTACAGAAGCTAAGTACAGAGGAGTTGTAAATGCAGCAACTCAATGTTTATGGTTGTAGGGGTTACTTGGTGAGTGTGGCTTCGAATCAGAATACTCAACTACTATCTATTGTGATAATCAGAGTACCATTCGAATCTGCAATGATCCAGTTCATAGACAGAGAACCAAACACATTGAGATCCATATGCACTACATCAGACAACTTGTGCATGATGGCACCATTCACCTACTCTTTTGTTCATCTTCAGAACAAGTAGCAGATATCTTCACCAAAGTTTTTTGTGAGAAGACATTCAACAATCTCAAATCAATACTGGGGATAGCTGATCATGATGTGAAGCATGAATGATGACAAGATTTTCAAATTTTGTTTTACTGTCCATGTTTAAGGGAGGATTTTTCCCACTGGGTTTTTGCCTCTTTCCTTGGTTAAATGGACATGCAGTATGTAAAGGGTGACTAAGCCTTTTTGCTAGGCCCTATAATTTTTTTATATTTTACTCATAAGTCAAGCTTAAGGGGGGGTGTTAGAATAATCAACCCATAGTTAACCACTTTAGACATTAATTAATCCAATTTTTGTCTTATTTGCCTAGTTTCCATATTCCACCTTATGCAAGTTGTCCTCCACATATACAAAGTGGTCAAACTTGCTAAAATTGAGTCATGGAGCACTTGGGAAACCACTTGGAATCAAATCTGCTTTATTCCTGGCCTTCCTAGCCCATGTCTGCTTTTTCTGCTTTATTGCTTGCTTTTGTTGAGTTTTAAGGAAATTGGGAAAGTTTGACTAGGTGAAGTTAACTTGTTTTTTGTCCTCATCATCCTCCACTCTTTTCTACTAATAAAAGCATATATGATTTGTCCTTCCATCATGTATTAGCTTGCGTAATTGATTTTGCCAATTCGTGAGCTCCTAGACAAATTTGGAAACTGCTATATGCAGCTATGGGGGATTTGCTTAGATTTAGTAAGCCTGCTTTTGACCAAATTCAAATGGCATCCTTATGCATTCGAATCTCTCATGTAATTATTTATTGTGGAAGCCTATGACTTCACAGGGTTGGCTATTGTACACTTATTCAATACAGATTAGTGTTCTGCTCCATATTCAGTCTCCTTTGTGTGTAATTTGCATGTGTAATTGGCAATTTTTGTGAGTGTAATTGTTCTAACACCTGGGTTCAATTTCCACAGGGATCCATCTTTGGATAAGATAAGTGTGGTGGTTTTGGGCTCCACCCCCAAGGGGTTTACACTCTATTTACATATTTTTGTTTAAATAGGGCTTTTACAGCCCTTTTATTTCATAAAGGGTTTAAATGTAATATGTTTAAAATATTTGTTGTTTGGAATGATATTGTGGGTTCCATCATGGATGGTCTTACCTCCACATCATTGGGTCTATTATTTGTATTTTATTTATGGTTTTCAAACCACGGTGGAAGCCATCGTAGATGGACTTATAGCCGCACTCTGTATAATGTTTTTTTCTATATAAATAAATGGGAACGACCCTTAGGGTCTCTGTTGAGAAAATACTCAGTGGTTATTCTCTTATTTATGGGGTTCCATCCTTTGATGGTCTTACGGCCATGCATATGTTTAATAAAATCATTTTATTATTAAAATACAAGTTTTTGTTTGGTGCGAGTATGTAGAGATAGTAATATTATGTTTTAATACTAACTCGAGTGAGGGTTTTGTTTCGCTTATACCACACCGGTTTAACTATTGTATGCATATCTGGTGTTTAATCCTTTGTAAAGAACTCGCAGCCATGACAATGGGATTACGACCATAGTTAGTTAATTTATTTGATGTTTATGCAAATCATTGAGTCTTGCGACTTATGTGGAATAGTATAGATATGGAAATTGAAGTTTAACAACTAGTATGTATGACTATGATTTGGTTTGGTTTTCATTAAGATTTGTTTACTGTAAATATTAAATGTTTGGAAACCATCCTAGATGGACTTATTATCGGTCCTTGGAAGAATGAAACTATTATTAAGTATAAATAATTATCACAATCAACCTCAAAATTTTGTTTCATCATTTATAAGTTTATTCTTAAAACAAATGGATTCCTTACCTATTGAAGTTAAAACTTGGCCTCCATTGATTTATTCTCAACATTTACAAGGATATTACCATGTTAATAATACTCCTTACCAGTTTGACTATAGCTTTCCATGAAGACAGTCCAAATTGCATGTTGACCAAAAGAAAAGGTCACTAAAAACATTAAACCATGACTATTTTTACTCAACTTACTTAAAAACAAATGATAGAATTTGAATCAACCTTTTTTGGGGGGTCAAATTATGATTTATCCATATGAAGCTATACACATTATTCAATAGGCATTGTTGCATATAGTCTAAGTGTATGTTGTCCAATTTAAGTGAATATGAAAATTATAAGCAATTAACACTTGAATTCCTAAAATCATTGTGCCCAACCTTTGAGATTTCATTTTCATCTTCACTTTGCTAAAAGTTGAAGCTCTTAACCTCTAGTCAAAATCTCTTATACAATTGTGTCAATGTCTTGTTAACTAATTCTTCATGAGTATGTATGTATCAACAGGGACTATAGAGATATCAATTAAACAAAGTAATATTGAGAAAGTAACTTTTATAAAAGTCCAATATCCAAGACTTTGAGACAAACAAGTGAGGCCAAAACATGAAGCAAGAAGTTTGCAATCTTGTCCATGTATATCTTTTCTATTTAATAAAAGGAGGGAATGGTATGATGAATCAAACTCATTCAAATAGTATGAATCTTCCATTTATACCTCATATGTTTAAACAAGGTAGAAACTTGTACTCCCAAATTTCCTTTTTCAAACTTGTTATGTTAGGATATTGTTGCAAAGGAATGTTGGTTTTACCATTGTTATAGTGACATCAACTTAAAACTTTAAGCAAAAAAAATGTCAAACATGAGTAATAAGAACCTTGAGAAACTGGAAAAGACAACAATATCAAACCCCATGTACATCAATACATTTTCCATTGGGCCCAACATAATCTCATCTTGCTACACATTCATATAAAAAAGTTGAGATGGTGGAATAATCTCAACAATAAATAATAAACTGCAAAAAAGAAATTGATTGAAAATGTCCAAGGTATCACTGTATAAATATTGCACTTGTGAAGTTACAATCTACTCTCATAATTGTGTTATCTTAAAACAAACTTTCATTCAAGTTAAAAGACAAGAAGTTGCACTTTCTTTTGTGTAGACATACTTATGGAAATTTATTTCAAAATGCTAATATATACCCTCAGCAATACATACATCATTTTGGACAATAATAACCACTATTCCCTAACATAGTTGTGTTAAACTTAAAGAAGAAAGTAACAAAAAAGTAACATATGTACACCAAGAAATAAGACGACATGTTCTACTCATTGACCAAAATCATAAAGAAACTTAAACCCACTCATAACTTTAGATAACATCTTATAATCTGTAACACGCCTCAAAAATTTGTAATAAAAAAAAGTGCATGCATTTGACTTACAGTAATTTATATAATTCTTGACAAGCAATTTTACTCATAGTGTTAAGTTAAAGAGGCTTGTATAAGTTATTAATAGTATTTCTCTTAATGCCATATTTCGCTAGCTGTGGTAACAACAAGGTCCATCTGTTACATTCATCTACACCCATGAGTGATGTTTTATAGTTTCATTGCTTTAGTTTTTAATAAGTTTGCTAGGGCTTTGATGGCCCCAAGGGTTCGGAGGATATACCACAGTATTGATCCCACCCTTAATGTCGTATAGGTTTAGAAGGCCAAGGGCCTTACCATAGCCTAAGCTCATGCTATACAATGTAAATGGCTTAGTCCTAAAGGCAGAAGGCGTAAGGTTTCCAAAGTGTAAAACGGGTATGGTCTAAAACATAATTTCCAATGTTAATATTATACAACCCTTCATTGGTTTACCATACAATGGTTTGAATGTTATAATATGTCATTTCCTTGGTTAATATGCAATGGTTTATGTGGTATATTATAAGGTTTCAGTATAGTTGGAAAAGGTTGTAGAAATGATTGAAATGTTATTATTGTTTTGGACGAGGTTTAAAAGCAATGTACTTTGAGTTGACTCGCCTTAAAGCATGCCCTGACTACGAGTTGACAACGCAGCTAGGCCTCCATGCTGGCCTTGTAATTACCTCCTAGTTGTACACTTGTAAGGCTCTATTATTTAGGGGTTTTGGGTGGAAGTTTAATGTGTGTTTTGTTGTCCGAACCTTGCATTATTGTTCTTTGGTTTGTAAGAAGGAGATAACCAAGATCTTCTCTTGTTAATGGTGAGATATTGTTGGTTCTTGGTGTAACCTATGCTAGTGTTTGATGGTGGGTACTTGTTTTCTTTGCCAAGGTGTTTTGGTGCTTTCTCATAGCATCCATGGCCGTTTGCAACCCATGTTACACCTAAATCTTGTCACCATCATGTTATGAGATAGGTATTCCCTTGTCTTCTCCAATCACTCAGAGTTTGTCCTAGAGAAATGAAAGGAATAAATTATTCCCTTGCATTTTTCCTTGTTTTGAGCCAGTAATGCTCCTTTTACAAGTGAAAAGAGAGGTGCCACCACTCTTTTCCTTCATGAAAAGGGTGTTACCCCCTCAATATCGATTTTTTTCTTCAGCAAAAGTGCGGTGATCGAGTTTTAAAGGAAAAAAAGGAAGCTTCAAGAAGCTTCTCGAAGCTTCCCTCCATGGAACCTCATCCCTATGGTTTAGGAACACATGGACTCGAGATCCCCCCTAGTAGGATCTTCCTTTCACCTAATCCATCATTTCCTCAACAATCCATATCTTTCGATGCCTTTAAATACTGGCTCATCCCCCATGGGAAAAAGGAGTCTTGAAGAATTGTGTTGAACACCCAAACTTTGTCAAAATAATTCTTGAGATATTGGAGGTAAGGTGAAGTTAGAGGCAAGGAGCCATTGGAAGGAACTCTCAACACCAAGGCATAAAGGTTATAGTCTCTCCAATCATTTCTAATAAAAAATGTCTTTTCTTTCCCATATTTACTATGTCATGTGTATGTATTGCTTGATTCCTTAATCACAAGCATAGATCTGGATTATTATCTTGTATGTTATCTTCTTTCACTTGTTGTCTTCAATCTTTTATAGGTTCTTCTAGGGTAGTAGAGGTGAAATCTCCAAGGATAGAGAGGACAACATTTAAGAGAAGTATCATGGCATTATATTCAAGCAATTATTTAGATCTAGGGAAAGTTTAACATTTGGGTTTGTGTTTTTCTCTAGACTTCTATCATTCATATCTAGGGAAACAATTCTTGTCTACAGGAGGTGAGAATTTCCAGCAACAACTTGTTGCTTCGCTAAACCACCTGCTCCATTTATTCATTACCTTCACTAGGTAAATAAAGGGTTTTTTACTTCTCCAAGTTTTAATTAAAGTTTCATTCTTTTTAAGCAAATATTTGTAACTAAAATTGGATTGTTGGTTTGTGCAGGCATGAGAGGGATAAGAGTCTTCTCGAAGGATTTGACCCCTATCCTCTCTAGAACTTGCACCAGGTAAGGGTAATTGTGTAAATGTTTACCTTTGACTTGTTTTGGAAGGTTTGATTATATGTTTTTGACTATCGTGAAACCCTTTGTTGTAGGTTGGAAAGATGGAGAGGAAGGCGATAGGGTCACCTCCTCCCATGTTAGTGTCTTAGAATGCCTCAGGTAACAAACACTATCTATGTTTTTCTTCCCACACGGTTTGATTTAAAACAATGCACCCACCATGTCTTAAGTCATAAAATGTTTTGTTGCAGGTACTTAAGCCTGAGCTTAAGGAGTTGAGAGGAGAGGGGGGCTCCATCTTTGCATAAGATATGTGTGGTGGTTTTGGGCTCCACCCCCAAGGGTTTTACACTCTGTTTACAGATTTCTATTTAAATAGGGCTTTTACAGCCTTTTTATTTCGTAAAGGGTTTAAATGTATCCTGTTTAAAATCTTTGGTGTTTGTAATGATACTATGGGTTCCATCGTGGATGGTCTTACCTCTACATCATTGGTTCTGTTGTTTGTATTTTATCTATGGTTTTCAAACCACGGTGGAAGCAATCACAGATGGACTTACAACCACACTCTATATAATGTTTTTTTCTATATAAATAAATGGGAACGAACCTTAGGGTCTCTGTTGCGAAAATACTCAGTGGTTATTCTCTTATTTATAGGGTTCAATCCTTTGATGGTCTTACAGCCATGCATATGTTTAATAAAATCATTTTATTATTAAAATCTAAGTTTTTGTTTAGTGGGACTATAGAGATATTAATATTATGTTTTAATACTAACCCGAATGAGGGTTTTGGTTGGCTTATACCACACCGGTTTAACTATTGTATGCATATCTGGTGTTTAATCCTTTGTAAAGAACTGCTAGCCATGACAATGGGATTGCGACCATAGTTAGTTAACGTATTTGACGTTTATGCAACTCATTGAGTCTTGCGACTTATGTGGAATAGTATATATATGGAAATCAAAGTTTAACAGCTAGTATGTATGACTGTGATTTGGTTTGGTTTTAATTAATATTTGTTTACTGTAAATATTAAATGTTAGGAAACCATCCTAGATGGACTTACGACTGGTTCTTGGAAGAAGGAAACTATTATTAAGTATAAATAATGATCACAATCGTTATCTTAAAAAAAAGTTATTTTACAAAATTGATCATATAAAATCAACCTCAAAATTTTGTTTCATCATTTATAAGTTTATTCTTAAAACAAATGGATTCCTTACCTATTGAAGTTCAGACTTGGCCTCCATTGATGTATTCTCAGCATTTACAAGGATATTACCATGGAAATAATACTCCTTACCAGTTTGACTATATATTTCCATGAAGACACTCAAAATTGCATGTTGACCCAAAGAAAAGGTCACTAAAAACATTAAACCATGACTATTTTTACTCAACTTACTTAAAAACAAATGGTAGAATTTGAATCAACCTTTTTTGGGGGGTCAAATTATGATTTGGCCATATGAAGCTATACACATTATTCAATAGGCATTGTTGGATATAGTCTAAGTGTATGTTGTCCAATTTAAGTGAATATGCAAATAATAAGCAATTAACACTTGAATTCCTAAAATCATTGTGCCTAACCTTTGAGATTTCATTTTCATCTTCACTTTTCTAAAAGTTGAATCTCTTAACCTCTAGTCAAAATCTCTTATACAATTGTGTCAACGTCTTGTTAACTAATTCTTCATGAGTATATATGTATCAATAGGGACTATAGAGATATCAATTAAACAAAGTAATATGGAGAAAGCAACTTTTATAAAAGTCCAATATTCAAGACTTTGAGACAAACAAGTGAGGCCAAAACATGAAGCAAGAAGTTTGCAATCTTGTCCATGTATATCTTTTTTATTTAATAAAAGGACAGAATTGTATGATGAATCAAACTCATTCAAATAGTATGAATCTTTCATTTATACCTCATATGTTGAAACAAGGTAGAAACTTATACTCCCAAATTTCCTTTTTCAAACTTGTTATGTTAGGATATTGTTGCAAAGGAATGTTGGTTTTACCACTGTTATAGCAGCATCAACTTAAAACTTTAAGCAAAACAAATGTCAAACTTGAGAAATAAGAACCTTGAGAAACTGGAAAAGACAACAATATCAAACCCCATGTACGCCAAGAGATTTCCATTGGGCCCAACATAATCTCATCTTGCTAGACATTCATATAAAAAATTTGAGATGGTGGAATAATCTCAACAATAAATAATATAACTAAAATAAAGAAATCAATTGAAAATGTCCAAGGTATCACTATATAAATAATGCACTTGTGAAGTTACAATCTACTCTCATAATTCTGTTATCTTAAAACAAACTTTCATTCAAGCTAAAAGACAAGAAGTTGCACTTTATTTTGTGTATACATATTTATGGAAATTTATTTCCAAATGCTAATATATTCCTTGAGCAATACATACATCATTCTGGACAATAATAACCACTATTCCCTAACATAGCTATGTTAAACTTAAAGAAGAAAGTAACATATGTACAACAAGAAATAAGATAACATGTTATACTCATTAATGAAAATCATGAAGAAACTTAAACCCACTCAGAACTTCAGATAACAACTTTATAATTTGTAACACACCTCAAAAATTCATAATAATAAAAAAAATACATGCATTTGACTAATAGTAATTTATATAATTCTTGACAAGTAGTTTTACTCATGTGTTAAGTTAAAGAGGCTTGTATAAGTTATTAATATTATTTCTCTTAATGCCAGATTTCGCCAGCTGTGGTAACAAGAAGGTCCATCTATTACATTCAGCTACACTCGCATATGATGTTTTACAGTTTCATTGTTTTAGTTTTAATAAATTTTCTAAGGTTTTGATGGCCCCAAGGGTTTGGAGGATATACCATAGTCTTGATCCCACCCTTAATTTCGTAGAGGTTTTGAAGTCCAAGGACCTTACCATTGCCTAAGCTCACGGTATACAATGTAAATGGCTTAGTCCTAAAGGCCGAAGGCGTAAGGTTTCCAAGTGTAAAATGGGTATGGTCTAAACCACAGTGTCCAATGTTAATATTATATAACCCTTCATTGGTTTACCATACAATGGTTTGAATGTTATAATATGTTATTTCCTTGGTTAATATGCAATGGTTTATGTGGTATATTATAAGGTTCTCGACATAGTTGGAAAAGGTTGTAGAAATGATTGAAATGTTATTATTGTTCTAGCTGAGGTTTAAAAGTGATGTACTTTGAGTTGACTCGCCTTAAAGCGTTCCTTGACTGGGAGTTGACAACGCAGCCAGGCCTCCATACTATCCTTGTGATTACCTCCTAGTTGTACACTTGTAAGGCTCTATTGTTTAGGGTTTTTGGGTGGAATTTTAATGTGTGTTTTTTTGTCAGAACCTTGCATTACTATTCTTTGGTTTGTATGAAGGAGATAGCCAAGATCTTCTCTTGTTAATGGTGAAATATTGTTGGTTCTTGGTGTAACCTTTGCTAGTGTTTGACGGCGGGTACTTGGTTTCTTTGCCGAGGTGTTTTGGCGCTTTCTCATAGCATCCATGGCCGTCTACAACCTGTGTTACACCTAAATATCATCTCCATGATGTTATGAGATAGGTATTCCCTTGTCTTCTCCAATCACTTAGAGTTTGTCCTAGAGAAATGAAAGGAAGAAATTATTCCCTTGCATTTTTCCTTGTTTTGAGCCAGTAACGCTCCTTTTACATGTGAAAAGGGAGGTGCCACCTCTCTTTTTCTTCATGAAAAGGGTGTCACCCCCTTAACACCGCTTTTCTCTTCAGCAAAAGTGTGGTGCTCGAGTTTTAAAGACAAAAAAAGGAATCTTTGAGAGGATTCTCGAATCTTGCCTCCATGGAGCCTCATCCCTATGGTTTAGTAACACATGGACTCGAGATACCCCCTAGTAGGATCTTCCTTCCATCTAATACACCATTTCCTCAACAATCCATATCTTCCCATGCCTTTAAATATTGGCTCATCCCCCATGGGAAAAAGGAGGAAGAATTGTGTTGAAGACCCAAACTTTGTCAAAATAATTCTTGAGATCCACTACTACATTTCGATCCAAAATCCGACGGTTACTTCCGACGGCGCGTGGATTTTTTCTTTTAAACCTACCAAAAATCACAAAGTTAAATTTTTTTTTTAAATTGTGGTCATAAGCGTCGCTTAAGCGACGGCTAGGCTCATAAGCGTCGCTTAAGCGACGGCTAGCCTAGCAAGCGTCGCTTAAGAGACGGCTCCTTGAGTGAACAAAATCTTAAAATAAAAAAAATTAAGTAAAATGGTACACGTTCACAACAAATTTTGTTGAAATCCTATAACAAATAGTAGGCGTCGCTTAAGCGACGGCGCCTTTAGATTAAAAAAACTAAAACTAAAAATAAAAAATGGTACACCCGCGGCCTTTCTGTCCCGTGAGTTTGCTCGGGGCTTTCTTGCCTCTGCAAACTTAAACCCCGACTTGTCCTCAAGCAATCACTAAGCCATCTCCAATGTGCAAATCCACAGATCATCCAGGTGCCGATCTTACACCATGTACCCCATTACCCCAGGTGCCGATCGATTTTGCATTTTGAGCATTTTTTAGGCATCCTTCCCAGCTGTAGGGTGCATTTTCTTCCAGTAGATTGAGGATGGTATGTTTGGAGGGTCTACAGTTAGAAGGCTGTAAATATATGTTTAGAAACAGTCCAACATATGGCCAGCGATTGATCTCACCAGAAAATGGCCAAAATCATGATTGAACCAAGCAGATTGGAGATACTGGGACTACTGGGCAAATTCAGTTAATAATCCAAGAAGAAATTCTGAGATGCAGACTGGCAGTTTGATGAGAACTGTATGGTGTTCCAGCAGTAAATAAAGAAGTTTTTGGGCAGTTTTGTTCAGTCGGGAGGGCACCTACCATATGTGCCAATATGATCATATTTTGGGGTGAATTTGTGGGTCCGCTGTCTGCCAAACCAGAAGGTAATCTCAACAGAGGAATGATGCTTCTCCAAAGCTTAATCCAGCATAAGGATATGGCATTCATAAAGACATTTGGATTTTACTCATCCATTAGGAAATCTGAGAGGTTGTGCTGTTGAAGTATAGCCGAACGAAAATGTCATCCTTTTGATCTTTATGTAGTCTTGTGCTTGGTTGTATACTATTTGTGTGGCCGCCAATCTTAGGTAGAGCTGCATATATTGCAAAGAATTGATAGGATTCAAACATGGGCAAGGTCAGGGATTATACTGATACAGGAATTATACTGTTTCAGGGCTTATCTGGCCTTGACATAGTTCACTCTTTTCTGCGGGGTATACAGTCTCGAATAACCCAGATACCAAATGAATGGTGTTATGCTCAAGGGTAGATCTTACACCTGTGTCTCTATTAAAACTTTCCCCAAACTCCGTCATTCCAAGTTGCCAACATAAACTGCACCTCTTTGTTTTATTTCTAAGTGTTGTTGTTCTATGGCTATAGTAGTAGGGTGAGTTGATTGGAAAACTACAAGTCAAAGCCGTAGTG